>PVIC010000901.1:0-104290 GCA_004025085.1 Thryonomys swinderianus | reverse complement strand
GAGGGGAAGGAATAAATATGTTACAGAAAGAAAATAACAGAGCATGTATAAGGGGGGAGGAGGGGGGAGTGGGTAGGGATATGGGTAAAAATGAGAATTAACTTGTGGCATATACTGGTACAAATTTCCCAATGTTATATGTGATTTTGAGATGTATATAAATTGTACCAATAAAGAATTCAATTAAAAAAAAAATAAAATAAATTAAAATTAAGAACTCTAATCAGCAAAAAGGTAAAAATCGTCAATAATTACATATAAAATGCTAAATATATAAACAAAACATTTGTAATATATTTAACCAACATGATATATTACAAAATAAGAGAATTCCAAATCATTTTTAAGTCAACAGAAATGTGTATTCATGTGTGCCAGGCAGTATGAGTGAACCTGTTTATAGCAGCACCAGTCAAAAAGCCACCAAATGAAAACAATTCAAACATACAGCACCAGTCCAATAAATAATTTAGAAATACCTAGTCATCTGTCTTGAAAATGAAAACTATCACTGTATTGCTATTAAATGCAATAACAAGAATCAATAATACCAAAATCATGATGTTGATTTTGAGGAGTGTGTGTGTGTGTGTGTGTGTGTGTGTGTGTGCATCCATGCTCACATGCAAGCAAATGTGTGGTAATGGAAAGTTATTTTCTAACTTTTGACCAAGGTCATGCTTACTGCAAGATGAACACATTATGGCATTTCATAGAACTTTGCCATTTATCCTCTTAGTCATGTATTTACAATTCAATAAGTAGTTTATGCAAATACATGAAAGAGAATGCCGCATATTCATGGTACAGAGTGGTATTGTTAGGTTGATGCTATGTGGGTGTTTTAAATTATCTATAAAATGTTGTAACAAAGGTTACTTTTTTGGTAAACAGATGAAGTGATTCAATCACAAGTCTACTAACTTTTCTTTAAAAGGTAGGATGTATTTTTGACTTTGAAATCTTTAGCATCTTTGAGGCAAGGACTCACGCCTACCATGAAAGCAGCTCTCAATGACATATGGGTAAACATTGCTCTGAGCCAACTAAACTTTACTTACTAAGAACTGATAGGCAAGATTTGGATCATAGGAGAGTTTGTGAATTCTTAGATTCAATGAATAGTTAAAAATATGGTTATATCACATGAGACTCATTTCTGTACACTAGATTATTGTTGAAATATGTTTTTCTAAACTTCCAAAAATGGAGTACATGGATGTTTGCACCTTTAATCTCCAAATTATCTTTAATTTATGCTTTTTAAAATGTTTACCTTCAACTTCTTAGAGCGAATGATATTTCTATAATGTTACTCTCTGTAGTATTTGTTTTCCATGTGTAGAGTGTAAAATTATAATTTACATAACTATAAAGTTATGCATTATCACACCTGAGCCTGGTTCTTTTCAGTACTTTTCAGTCTTACAGAAAATTCAACAATGTAAAACATAACTTCCAAAGAATGTTACACACTAGCATTATTTCATTATTGAGAGATGTTTATTCTCAAATTTTATTTCATTAAATGATTAATACAATTTATTGTTTTGTCCAAATTTAATGTTGTATTTATGCACTTAAAACAATAAGAATTTCTAATTTAAAACAGATTAATCTACTTCTGGTTTTGTGGGCTTTGTGGTGAGTAATCTATCTACCCTCCCTTGTTTTGGCAATAGCTTAATTAATCGGTCAGACAAATACTCATACCACACATCCTGAACCACAAATTTCATCCCTCAATGTCTGCAGGCAAGAACTGGGTCCGTGCACTGCTGAACCGACCATTCTGGGGAGGTCCGTGAAGACCAGAGTGTCTGTCATTCACGTATCTGAGAAAAACTTGCCAGAGTCAGACTCTCTTTTCATTGGTGGAGCCCCAACACTTCACAAGGAAAACCAGGTATTTTCATTGGTGTTTGCAAAATGTGACGTCATTTTAATGAAAAGACAAAAAGGAAAATATTAGTTTGGGCCTTAGGTCATATACATGGTTTCAAAATGAAATTTTGATTGACTCTATTAACATATTTTATATATTTTTACCTATCATACTAGCTATACTAAAAGTTGATTGTTCTTAATAAATAGAATTCTTCCAGTGCTGAACTGATTTTCCATCATAAGGCTATATTTTTATACTTTCATTGATAATACTAAGCATATGAGTTTTTAAATAGTTCTGTGTAGTAATTTTCACAGGACATGGGAGAGGGTTGCTTAGCAGTTCACCAAAAATATAATTTGAAAAGCTGAACCTATAGGTTATTACTGATGTGTTTCTTAGAAATTTGCTAAAACATAGGGACTTCATTGCATTTTGTGACGCTCCAGCCAAGTTCCTAAATTTCCCTAGTGGTAATGAGCTTGCTGTCTTCATTCTCAAGCTAATAACCACGATGCTGATTTAAATGGTACACTGATTATTTGGCCTCACTTTATGTTACTACTTTGAATTGCCTTTAAAATTCAATGTTGCTTGCCATATGTATCAATAGTTGATACACTTATGGGCATTTTCTCATACTAAATGTACCACCCTACTTAACATATTTGAGCATACATATGTTCTTCATATGATTGGAAATATAAATGTTCCTATTTAAAGTTGCATAAGCAATGACAGTTCCTATAAATCTGTTTACTGTATTGTGCCTTCCCATACATAGAAGGTGAACGTTTTAAAGCAAGTACACATAAAGAACAAAATTTGCTTGCAAAGTTGGTGGGACACAACATTTAATGAAGTTGGAACATTCTACCGTGGTCAGCACACACATGGAGTGTTGCAGATTGAGATTTACTCCACGAGAAGTCTATTCATTGATCATTAAACAGACTTTCACTATAAAACTGATGTACCTTATTGACTTGTTCTGGATAAACCAGTCTAGAAGCTCCATAAGTGGAGAAAATGTTTGCTTACACTAGAGCAAGCACAGTTTTATCACAATTATTATTCTGCAAATGGTTTTTAAGTGACAGTGGCAATTGAAGAATGGATTAAAAGATTCAAAAATCTTACATAAATTACCCTTTAATCACTTACATTTAGACAGATCTCTTATTTCAAAACTATGCCTATATTTTCCTAAAGTAAAACAGTTTCAGCCAGTTATGGTGGCACACATCTGTAATCCCAGCACAATAAGATCACAATTCCAAGCCCAGCCAGGGCAAGTTAGCAAATAGGTTCAGTACTCTAGTAATGTGTGTGTGTGCTCGTATTAAGTGCACTCTGTGAAAATACAAGCTCTCAAGACTCAAAGGGCTAATATTCTAGTGGGCAGATACACAAATATTGATAACAGTTAGCTGTTATAAATATTAACATTATAAGCAATATAGGAAAATAAGAAAAATATCCCCTAGCCTTTTTAGGTAAGTGAGGAAGTTTGTGATTAGATAGAAATTTGAGGGAAGGTCAGATTTTTTCCGGTAAACAAAATGCTGATTGTTCTTTCAGATAAAAGTCATTGCACATAGACACATATAATGGAGAGGCCTGGGAGACAGAGAGGAATAGAAATAATTATCATGGAGACTTGGAGTTTGACACAAAGAGAACAAGGGTAGGACTTCACTTTGGACAAGTGAACAGGAACCAGGGTCTATATAAAATGTAAAGTAGTGTGTGTTTCCATACTGTACTGGGGAAGCCATTTAAGAGTTCTGAATAGGAAATGGGCTTAAATGTATAGGAATAGGAGTAGTTCTGAACAGGAAATGCCGCTCTGGTGGCAACTGTAGTGTGGATCTGAAGATGTTTAAACTACAGGGAAAGAGTTTGTTGTGTTAGGGCAGAAGAATAATCAGACATGAAGTGGCGCTGGATTTGGGGGAATGACTATGCAAGCTACTGAATTTATCAATAATTATAAGCATAAAGATAGAAAAACTAGAAATATGAGCAGTCAGTTTGGCTGATGTCACCAGAGAATTTACGGTGCAGCTCTTAAAGTGGGAGACAGAATTATTTACGGGAGAAAGGACAGGTTTATTTTTTTTGTTTAAGTTACTCAAGCCGGGTGCTTTTCAAACACTAAAGGGGCCCTGCCATCACCACTAATTATTAGTCCACTGCATCATTATATTTCTGCTGAATACCATTCAAATAACTGGGACAGTGTGCTATAGAATGAGACACTTGAAATAGGGTATTGAGTTCACAAGAGACGATGAATATATAGCTATCACTGTGCATGGCTGGTCAAACCCAAAGTCTTTGATTGGATTGATTTTGTGGATTAAAGAAAACAAGGACAAAGAGTGGGAGATAAACAGTCAGCAGTGGCCTGAGAAGTGCCCACAAAAATGGTGTGTGGACAGAGTGTGACTGTGGACAAAGCAAAAATACAACCCCAAACCAGAGAATTAGGTATTTCCCAAAAGGATTCTGTATTCAATACAAGTTCTAGAAGAGTTCAACCAGTAGGTTCAAGAGGACAATAAGATAATGAGAGTAGAAATCAAATTGTAATGTCATAATGATGAATTATGAAATGTAAATACAGCAAGGGAATGATTTAAAGTTACTTTTTCTAGCAACATTTAATGATGAGAGAGAAGTTACTAAGTAGGAAAAGGCAGTGTGTTAAAATTTCACATATACATGATAGTGATTTATTATATTCCTAAACATTGCTTCCCAAAACTTTGGTCTGAAAGGGTTGGTGTTTATTAAAGGAAAGCTTCCTAAATGTTGAGTGTTCATCTAACACAAGGCATCTGGACACTCCAGTATTCAGTTTATAACCCTGTAAAGATACCTTAAAATCAAAAGGAACTCCAACTGAGTAAATCTCTCTTCCTAAAATATGGCGTATTTGAAGATCTTGTGTCAGTTCCTTATTGCCTACTAATTTTTTCTTATATCATTATCTTGTCTCAGAAACTAAATACATTTGACATAGTGCATAAATATGTGTGTGACAGACACATTGCTATACACTAACTACAGTGTAGGTAAACTTAGAATGCTGCCAAAGGATGGTATTTAAAGAAAAATCATAGGATTAGTCAGAGAAAGAAAAGGGAAAGCCAGCTTTGTGAAACTGTTTCTGTGTGATATAAGTCCTCTGAATATCTCAGCATCACGTAGGCTTTAACTATCTAATTACTGTGTTCTGATTGAGCTGCTGTTTAAGCATAGAAGGTGGTAATGCTCAAAAAATTAAAAACAACAGGTTTGAAGTATAAAACACCAAAGAAAGTAACTATAATTGATTCCTTGAACCTGTAAGTGCTAAGTAATACTTCTCCTCTCACCTCTCAGCTTCTAGTAACGTCTTCCTGTACTGGCCAGAGCCCCATTGCATGGTCAGAGTTCCCAGTCCTATGAATATGAGCTAACAGGTTGTTTAATGCTTCTGTTAACAAACCATGAGGAGTGCAGTGTGTGAGAAGAGAATGAAACAGACACTGCCAGTGTTCTGTGCTCGGGGCATGAAAATCTCTGCATCTCCTGATAACCACAAATGATGTAACTTTCAGGATCTGAGAGTAAAAGCTTTTCCCCTGGCTGTGCTCTGACTGCTTATACTTTTCAATGCACAGACTCCTGCTTTCATGCCCAAGTTACTTAACCACACCAAAACTTCACCTGTAACAAATACAGGCCAAGCTATAAAGGTACTAGCTACCTGCTTTGTTAAATACCAAAGGAGATCAGTTAACTCTGCTGGCATGGCCTGTATCTAGATGTTCCCCAAAACTTCATGCACTTATAGATAGAGCTCTTTGAAGCTCCTTGGATCTAGGATGTGTGATGCTGAAATTAAGGGTATGTGGCACTAAGTTAATCCACTGATTGAAATAGTTCTGGCATGGCTGAACAATTTACTAAAGAAAGAAGCCTCAGGTTGGGTATGGCTGGCACCCCAGGGGAGTTGTATCTTGGATAATATAAAAGAGAAAGGCTGGCTGGCTTGCTGCTGCTAGTTGCTGCCTTCTGCTTTCTGCCCACCATTAACTCTTTCTCCTCTGAGATGCCCCCACCATAACACCTGTCTTGGACCTAGCCAAATGTGGACTAAAACCTCTACAAACTGTGAGGTACCTAAACCTTTCCTAGAGCTTACATGGTAAGGGATTTGTTTGCTTATTCTGCTGAGCTGTTATTTGGCCCCTTGATTATCTATCTATGCTGCCATCAGTGGTACCCAGGCACAGATCAATGAATTATTAGATTCAGATGGACCCAGTGGGGCTAATGTCCTACTCCTTTTACAGGTAAGAATTGCTGTATGTTTTCTCCTGCATGACAGCATTAATTTCTTAGCCAACTGGTCAACTACCATAGGTGACAGGTTCCAGCACAAGGACATTCCTCCACATTGCTCACCAACAGTTCTTCCATTTATTCTTTGATTCATTTCTTTTTAAACACTGTCTTTTTCTATCCTTGTAAAACTCTGCCAAGACCCTGTGAAGTTCTGTTTTCAACTCTGTGTGTGTGTGTGTGTGTGTATGTCTAGTATCATTTAGATGCCTGTTTAATCTACCACTGTATGCATTTCTACATTGAAAAGCTCTCCATGCATTTAGTTTTAGTTTTTTTCATTCAAGGACCATATTCTTCATTGGATCCACCGCACCCTAGTTATTTAATCTTATTATGTTTCTTTGAACATATGTATCTCTGGAGAACTCCGAAGCAAACAATGAGGAAGGCTTAGACTTCTGGGTTCAGTAGCTACTTGAGAGACTCATAACTAAGACAGGAAAGACAAGTGAAAATATTGAGGGGATAATAGCGGGATGGTTTGAACATGGTCATTTGTGAGCCTTGAAGGAGGGCTTAGATTAACACTTCTGTTCTTATTTGGGGTAATCTTGGCACATAATCTGCAAATGCATGAGAATAGATTTTATGGCAAACTTAGGAGAGTTAAAAGAGGGAGAACAGAAGTCCAAGGGCAAGATGCTGAGGATATTTGATCTTAAATGAGAAGGCAATTCAGTAACAACCAAAAAATTAGGCAGAGAGGCAGAGCATAGCAAGGAATCAGAGAAGCCAGATAAAACGTTGTGAAAGAGGGGCTGCCAGAGACCTTGAAGGAAAAGGGCTGAAAACACACACTGAGATCTCTGATACAGATAGTACTGATAAATGTACCAAAGAAAAGCTCATGATGGTAAGTGAAGGAACTTCCATCAGTTTTCTGTCTAGAAGTAGTAAGTCTCCTAGCAAAAGGAAAACATGCTAAATAAATTAGTTTCCCATGGCAATAATCATAAAATTGCAACTTCAGCGAGATAGCTTAATATTAAAAGCAATACCTTAATATTCCATTTCGTGTTACCTGTGAAGTCAAAGATAGCCATATCCCATGTAGCAAGACTTTCTTGTTTAGGTGAAATTCTTTTCCAGACAACAAGGAGACGTGCACTAGGTTGTGCATGGAGAAAATATTTGTAACTTTAAAAAATGGAAAAGAGTAAAAATGTTAATTACTAGTAGTACATGTGTCCTGTGTGCCATACACACATAAAATGGTGAAAATCAGTGACCCTTGGCAGTATATATCAACCGGATACACCTTAAAAACTTAGTGTAGAATGGAAAAATGAAAGCTTGTACAAAGACTGCCATCATATGAAATCCACAAATAGGAGAACCTAAAAATATAGAACCTTTCATCTTTATTTGTATGCACACACACACACACACACACACACACACACAATGATGGAAGGACTAAAATCAGAAGTTGTGTGAGGATTACCAGATCAAGATGGAGAAGTCATAAAGGAGTTCTCACAACTGAAGCCAAGTTTCAATATTGCTAGTCCTACATCCTTTGTAGAGTATATGTATGTTCATTTTATTATAAGTTTTGAAACATTTATATAACAGAATATTACTTAAAGCAAAACCTGTTGGCAAATAGCAAGCTCATAAATGTTTCTCTGTTGAGAAAATAGATTTTATATGTTCATATTTTACTCTTATAATTAGAATAATATAAAAATATTAAGTGTGAATTAAAGACCTAATTTTTCAATCATATTTTTGCAAAATTAATATTTTTGTTTTATTACACATTAATTAAAATCTTTCTGCCTCAGGATATTTTTCTATAAATTATGAAAATGAAATTACTATCTTTTAAAGTGTATTTCGTTTCAAGACGGCTATATGAATGTATATACATACATCACAAATATATTTGTGGTAGACCACTCACTCACTCACACTCCGAATTACACACACTCTGAACTGAAATTCCATCCCAGGCACAGACCCTGCTCTTCTCCACTTACTTCCTGCTCCCCTCCCCCTCCCTCAGCGCCTCTGAGGAAACCCCCTGAGAGATTCCCATCTGGCCTTCCTTCTGTTCCCACCTACATTTCCGTTTAAATTGTAAAAGGTCTCTTAAATTGTAACACTAACATTTTAAAACTAACAAACACAGCCCAACAATTACTTATTCTAAGTCCATCCCTCTGAAAAATAGAGAATAAAATTGAGACAAATGAATATATAGTTACTTTCTTTTTATCTTGATAGATGTATTAAAATCAAAGCTCTTCAATATTTCCTTGCAGGTGCTTAGGGGATACAGACTACAATAAAGCAAGAATCTAGTTTATTTTAGTTAGGGAAATACACACATACACATATATGTCTGTGTATATATATATATATATATATATATATATATATATATATATCATGATCTTAAAACACTACTTAATTTTTGCAGCATAACCTATGTAATTCAATAGCAAGAAAAATAAAATCAATTTTTGGCTGAGTGCTTTGGGGTTATTAATTTGGGAGATGGTTTTCTAGTTAAATTTAAGGACTTAAGGCCAATTTATCCAAAGGCTGAAGAACAGAATCCCCAGGTGAATGATCTCACATATGAAAATCATAATTTAAATTTTAAGGAGGCTGAGAATTGGGAAAATAAGTGAAGCATGAACTCAGAGAATTGGTGGCCTAATCCATAAAAATGAAAATGAAGTACTTCATAAAATCCACTGTAAAATGTTACTTCATGCAGCGTTATTAAGATTGCCTTTACCCACACCTATACTGCCACCATGCCCGGGAGAAGCCGGCAGTGTCTAGCTACACGCATGAGGGAAGAAATCAGCGCCGGCCACTGGGAACCAGCCCTGCTGGGACTAAGAGCTGCTCACGTTTCTGAGACCCGCTCCCTTCCCCCACGGCATGAGAGTCCTTTCTAGACAGTTCAGTCACCTCACCACAAGTCCTGCTTCAGAAGAGGAGTACAGAGCTGAGATGAGGGATTGGAGCTCTGCAGGGAGGATCCCTGCTCCCACAGGACACATAATGCCTGGAGCGAGTCACTTATCCTGACTCAGCCTCCTTTTGTTCACCTGCAAAACGGAGACCTTGGTCATCTTTCCCGTCGCAGGAACAAAATACATGACACTTAGAGCTTACAGGAGAAGAGGACTATTGTGCTTCCTGTTTCTAGAGGGGTCAGGCCTCCTGGGCAGAGACACCAGGGTGGGCGGCCAGCGTCCTGGGGAGGTAATATTCACACCCAGGGTGGGGCACCCATAATCCTACTGAGAACGAGGCCAGACCAGTCAGTGGACTGTTAGTAATCACACACCCTTACTCCCAGCATCACACACTCTGATCCAGCTGCCCCTGAGAAGCTCCACATGTGGCTGCGTGAGGCTTCGTGGGACATCTGGACCCGAGCCATGACACTTGCAGAGAGAATAAAAATGGCACTTGCAAATCTACTCGAAGCAGGAGGAAGTGAGATAAGCAGTTTGCTTAAAAGAGAAGGCACAGGAATCACACTCTCAACATATTTATAGACCTCCTCCAGCTCCACCCACTTAGAGCATCTCAAAATATCACTCTATGTTTTTCTGAGGTCATAAAACATTCAAACCTCTGTTTTAACATTTATTCTGAGGGAATATTTTATGGAAAGGACTCGAAATCTGACTGGAATCATCTATCTTGAAAATCTTTTTATTCCAGCCAAGACTGCAGATGAAGAACAATTTCCTCTCCAAATCTAACATGTCTTGGTTCCTTCACGCTGCTCTAAATGCTCCTTGAATAATGACCAGCTCCTTTTGCATCTCATGCTTCTATACTCTGGCAGAGTCAAAAGAGGCTGTTTTCAGAGTCTTCCTGGAAATCTACAGTCAGATTCACGAAGTCCTTAGGTAGACTTTCTATCATCTTTGCGGCACCAGTGAGGGTCTTCCTAATTTTTCTGCAGCAGGCCACATGGGACCCTGGTCTGCAGGCATCAGCAGCTTCTTCCCTTTGTCTTTGTAGTATTGGCAGCTGTCTTGAGACTAATGGGCTTAAAATAAGACCATATGTTTTACCAGTTTGTTGTGACATCGCTCTGCTTGTTCTTAGTGTATAAAATGTTTCCGATGTCATAAGCAACAGATTAAACGCTTGCTAGGGTTAGGTTCACAGTGCTACAGCTTGTTGGGCTCGGTGAGGACGTCGCACGCCTACCACCTGCCCCATCTGCTGGGACAGCCCAGGGCTCAGTGCCTTTGGTAGGATGATGAGAAAAGCAAACTGCTGGCTGAGCCATTTCCCTCATCCCTGTGCTCGAGCCCATGTGTGTGAGTGTGAGTGTGTGTGTGTGTGTGTGTGTGTGTGTGTGTTGACCCTTCAGAATATCAGCCTGGATTTTCTGCTTGCAGCATCTACATCTCATTACCCCCTGCCAGCCACATTACTCCCTGCCAGCCACATTACCCCCTGCCAGCCACATTACCCCCAGGCACAGCAACAGAAGCTCCCACACCATCTCCACTCCTAGGCTCTTAAAATGCCACCCATGGGGAAGCCCTGAGATGCCCTCCTGCTCCTCTCTCGGTGGTATTACGATGTTCTACCTGTGACCACCATGGGGCTTATTGCACCACATCATGCACCTCATGTCTCTGTCCTTCCTGAAGTCTTAGCAAGTCCAGTACAGCTGAACAGTCCACATTCAGATTCTCCCCTGGGAAATAAGGGAAATTCTTATCTGTGAAAGAAATCTTGCTCTCTACCACTCTTCCGTGACCTTGCCATTCTTGTGCACTGCATGCCCATACAACCAGCATCAGGTGGGTGATGCCAAGGTCTGCTTCCAGCTCAAGCAGTAACTGTGCTTCATATATGGCACCTGCAGAGCTTCTGAGTGCCAGGACAGCTGACCTCAGAAGAAACACTTTCTTAGCCAGCCATCAGAGGACACCCCGGGACTCTTAGCAAAGTGAAGCCTTGAACAGGATTCCACTCCTTAATTTCTTGAGCCCTTGATGCACAAGGTCTGGCATTTCCTGAGATGCCTTCATGACCTATTTCCAATTGTTCCAATGGAAAGTATTAGATTCTTTTCAACAGTACTGGTCTCTTAGCAATCATAATCTCTTTGATCTCAACTGTGTATGCATTTCCTTTTTGGCCATGTTGCACAATTTCCACATCTTTCAGTGCTGGCTTTTGCTTCTGATTCTCATTTTAAATTTCACTAAAGTAACCAATGCCCTGAACATTGGGCCGCCTCTACCAGATTATTTAGTCTGACACCTTGAAATTCAGCCTCATGTGAATCTTAAGACAAAATGTAGACAAATTCTTTGCAAGAATGAAACACTTATGGCCTTTAGTCCAGGTTCTAATAGACTCCTACCTCCCACCTGAAACCCATGAATCTGGTGTTCACTATTAGCATTCTGGTCATCTAAGATCCCACCAGGTTTATACAATAGGTTCCAATTACCAATTCCAAATCACTCTAAGGTTTCTCCGGCCAAAGTTTTCCAAATTCTTCCCACAAACCTTCCAAAGACTTCTGAAACACACAGTCAAATACAGTCAAAAAAAATTATCCCCCTACTCATGCCAATTTTGTTTACTGGTCAACTTTTCTATTGCTGTGCAAAATGTCCAACATACATGACTTAAAGAAATAGGATATTAATTTGCCTCGTAGGTTCAGTGGGTTCAGTCCATGGCTGGCTACCTCCTAATCAGAAGCAGCATGGCAGGAGGGCAGGAACAGGAAAGCTGCCAACCTCACAGCAGCTAGGAAGCAGACAGAGAAGAAAGGAGTCCAGAGTAAGAGTTCTGTACTCTTCCACATTGCATCCACGTTGACCCACCTCTTCTGACCTGGCCCTACCTCTAGGTAGCACACACCAATGAGTGAATCCACTAATAAGCATAGGTTGCATGATTCACTCACCTTCCAAAAGTCCTTCTATGAACACAAAAGTCTAGATCTCCATCGTAGCCCCAAATACACTTTAGTAATATGATTTTTAAATGTAATCTTTATATACTGAGAATTTTTTTTTTTTTGAGACAGGGTCTCACTTTGTAGTTCAGGCTGGCCCTGAGCTCACTATGTAGCCCAGGCAAGTCGCCGCGAACTCATCAATCCTCCTGTCTCTGCCTCCCGAGTGCTGGGGTTACAGGCGTGAGCCACCACACCTGGTGCTTTGGTATGTGGTATTGATTGCTGGTGTGCGTGAGTCACCACGCCCAGCATTCTTTGTGGTTACCGGGATCAAACTCAGGACCTTGCGATTGTGAGGCAGGTGCTGGAATCACTAAGCTGATCTCTGGCCCTACATACTGAGAATTTTTAAGAATGTTTTGATGAATTAAATGAAACCCCCAACATAACTGATTAAGTATTAAACTGACTTCACAGTGGTGAGCCAACTCATGATAAGGTGTTGTCAGAATCAAAGTGGATCATGTGAGGTCACATCAGTGCAGTTTACTTATGACAATGACACCTTCTCATAGGTGCTTGAACATTTCCACCCCCAAATCACAGAAATAATGAAATTCCTGGGTCAGCATTGGTTTGTTCTAATAATTGTATTTTACAAGATTGGTTGGAAATAAATAAAATATCATTTAAAATAGTCATTTCTGGGGCTGGAGATTTAGCTCAGTGGTTCTGGCACCTGCCTAGCAAGCACAAGGTCTCTGGTTCGATCGCTGGTAACCACATACAATAGTACCTGGTGAAGTGACTCACACCCACCAGCAATCAGTACCACATATCTCAATGCTGGGCATTATGGCTCACACCTGTCATCCCAGCCTTTGGGAGACAGAGGCAGGAGGATTGTTGAGTTGGAGGCTTGCCTGGGCTACACAGTGATCTTAGGGCCAGCCTGAACTACAAAGTGAGACTTTGCCTCAAAAAAAAAGACATTTTTTAATTGATTGTACAGTTTTTTACAATGTAAAAGTGGCTAAACTTTTTTCAGGATAAATTCCAAGAGCTACTTAATATGCAAGAACTAGCTGATTTTTCTAATACACAGATACAGTTTGAAGACAAGAAAACTTTAAAACACATTACTTCAACCTGAGAATAGATTTATTTGCCATTAAGGGAAAAGAAAGAAACCTAAATATTTACTTCTGATAATACAACATTTACTATCAATTATTATTAGGTGTTTATTTTTAAGTTTTCATCAGGATCAATTATAAGAGGTATTTAATTTGGAGTATTTAATTATTTTGGTACTCAGATCACTTTGAAGGCAAGGAAACTTTAAACTGTGACTTGAATCTGCAGGTCTGCCTATTATATTACTATGACATCTTTTGAAATTATATATCAGAACTTAGTTTTCTATTTTTAAATAGTAGCACAAGAAAATATGTATTTTTAGGTATTTACCATGAAATTGTGGTGGAGCTTGTGAATACACAGCTTTTATGAGCATACCAGTTATTCTCAGGTCCTTAATCAATGAGCTCTATTTCTCCAAATGGAAAAGTTTTTGACATTAGAAGGTAAAATTACTTGTTTCTCTTTTGCTGCTAAACTAGTTATTATGGCTATGCAAGAAATACTTCTGTATTTTAAGCATTCTATCATAAATTTCTATTAAAATTGTCATAAGATTTCACATAGGATTTTATATTCACATTTAATGATTTTCAGTAAAGATTATATTGATAAAACAAACTGTTCTATATTTCCTCTGTTACCACTCCCGCTGTTAGTCTAAAGGACAGTAACTGGTGCTGAAAACATTAGATGAAGCTTTTGCATAGAGATTTGAGGAGATAAAAGCCAGCACAAATTCCAAAAATATAATCTTGAGAGCATATTCCATGCTATTTGATGTCATCATTCTAAACTGAATATTCAAACAATCCCATGTACACAAATAAAAAATAAGCCTGAAAAATTCTGAATAAAAATAGTGACCTCAGGGCCAGCCTGAACTACAACGTGAGACCCTGTCTCAAAAAGCAAAAAAAACAAACAAACAAAAAAAACAGATAATATGAAATTCAACTGACTATAATTCCAGGAAAGTACAGGTAATTCTGAAAAGATGATTGGAAAGGCAGAGAGTAATGAAAGTGTGGACTGTTTCTAAATGTAATTTCTGTCCATGAGTCCACCTTGCATTAAGATAATAACTACCAGTTAGTAAAGAGGATAAACAAAAAATAAACTTCACCAATGCTTAAAACAATGATTAGTCTAGTAATATGAAATGAGATGTCCTAAGTTAGGAAAGTTCTCTGAAGAAAAAGGAAGAAATGTAATTATTAAAGCTATAGTTTTGTGATTACATTTTCTGTAAACATAGCCAATGTTTTATTTATAATAGTTTTGCAAGAATCTGCTTTGAGTACATTCTCTCTAATAAGGGGATATAAGACTAGCCAGAGAATGTAAATAAATCATTAAAAATGACTCTGAGAAAGCACAAAATTTCAAATTCTGATTTTTAAAATCATATGTATAATTACTTTGGCTTATTCTACATATTGAGCTCTCTAGAATAGATAAATGAGGTAGATAAATAGATATATAGACAGACAGACAGATTGCAGCTAAATTCTTCAAGTGTTGCCTTATAATGTCTTGCCTGGCTTTTCCCTTATTACTATGGCATTATTTACACAGACCCTGTAGTAGCAATCACACTACATGCAGTGGATTCTCACTGTGTCTGGCTTCCTGTAGACAGGAAGGTCCTTCAGCCCACCCCCAACACTTGGAGCATTTCATTTGTATTGCTCTCCACAGGGATTTGGACCTGACATGCATTGGGTACATAGAATAAATGTTCTGATTTAGTCAAGGATACAAACCTTACTGAAAGCATTCATCACTTTTTAATGCCATCATGTGATAGTTGGAATATACAGTTTCATATTCTTTGGACCATAGTCTCCATGTACCAGAAAAGGTCATTTGTATACATTGTTGTGTCCAAGAAACTAGTTGTGTTTGTTTCTGCCTGAGATTGATTTTTCCCTTTTCCGAGTTAGTCCTGGTTTTTCAAGAAGAAACACTTCTGAGTCCCTTTGCTGCAAAGGACTGTACGAAGTAAGCCTTCCTTTGCTGTACCTCTGAAAGCCCCCAAGGCACAGGAGCGGATCACATCTGCATTGAAACTAAGTCCCTTAAATTCTGCCCTTCTTCAAGAAATTGTTGCTCTCCTGGCATTTGCTGACCTAGCTCATACGTTTTATGTAGTAATAGGAATATTGGTTTTAAATTTGACATTCGGTAGGCCAAATGCATATGGAAATAGATCGTGCCTCTTTTACTGTGCGGTATATATTTTATAATAAGTTAGAGAGGAAGAGAAGCAAACTTTCTAAAAGTTTAACATTTAGCTTTCTAAAACAAACTATTTCATACATGAATTTCCAAACTGAACCTAAAAAAAGAAAAAGTATCACAGCTGAGGAAAATAACAGGTAATATTCGTTGCTTTCTTTGGCTCCTCTCAGCTCGGGGACAGCAGTAAGTCACAGACACCAGGAGGTCTGGCCAGAGGGGGAAACACAGCACAGTATTTCAGAGAAGGCTTAGTCACTTCCAGCTGGTGTAGTCTCCAGGAACAGCCTATATCTTCATCTCCAAATAGCCAGCATGAAGTGGGAGTGTGAAAGATTAGGTAAAGTTAGAACTCAGAGAATGTTCAATATTGTGGAATCATATGGTTTCAAAAGACAAATTAAAAATCTGGATTTTTTTTCTCATGGTTGCTTCCCTATTGAAAGTGTTGGTATGATAGATAAACTTAGAATTGTAAGAATTAGTTTAGATAAGTCTAAGTAAACATACTAACATTACTAATGTTCTGAGTGTCCCCTTTAGTCCACATTCGGGAAATGGCACACTCATGAAGAGCCTTGAACTCATTTGGAGCAAGTGAGCAGAGCCATAGAGAATTGCTAAGTGGTTTAGTGTTTTGTAATAACAGTTGGACTGATAGAGACCCGTGAGGTGAGTGTCACGTTACCCAGCACTGGAATAAGAGCTGTTCAGGGCTAAACGTGTCCCCCCCACACACACACATGCTGCACTCTTAACCCCCGGGTGCTGTGCTCCGATCGGGAGAGCAGGGCACAGTTGAGGACCGGCCACCAGGGCAGTAAGAGGTCCGTGGCTTCCTCGGAACACATCGAGTCAACGTTACTCCAGAGTTTACTCTCTGCTTCTGCATAGTCTGTGGTAACTGTGCTAGTCGGATTCATAACCAGCCTCCGAGAGAGAGAATGTGGGATCTGCTATCCAGCTAACGCACGGCTGCACCTTGCATGTGCAGCCTGGGCCACGTGGTCCTGAGACCTGAGGAGTGTGTCGGGAGTGGAGCGCAGAGGACCCCAGCTGGAACACACCGGCTGACGGCACGGAGAGCACAGTCCTCACCGGAATTCCCTCCAGGGGCGCTGTGAGCACCGCCGCACCTCCATGACTTATTGCAGCGCTGTGTTTTTATAATTTAGCAATTAATTTTTCACTAAGCCTAGATGTGCCTTATAGGAGAATCCGCTGACCAGGCAGAGATGCAAAGCACCGCCACAGACTGGCACCTTATGATGAAAGACTTCGGACGCTGTTGACAAGCTCTGCCTGAAGATATCGGTGCACAAAGGTCCATTTCAACTCAACGCTGATGGGCCAAGGCCCAGAGCCCACTTGCAGCCCACACAAGTGGCATCTCAGGGTGGCAGAGCGTGTGTGGCCTGGCACTAGGAAAAGGTGCCTGCTCGGGGCCCATCACCTGAGTTCTCACTTCTGCTATCACCGTGCGATCCAGTGCTGCTGTGGACACAGAAATGCAAAGGCCTGACCAATGGGGTCATGGGCACTGTGCCACCCTGGCTTCACTGCCCTCTGCTACCCGCATCCAGGACACAGCCCAGCCACCCGCGTCTGGACGCTGTGGACCAAGCGGCTCTCCAGGCGGAAATGTGAAAGGCTTGATTATGCTCGTGTTATGAGACTAGAATCTGGATGGTTTGTGCTGAAGTACTTTCCTTCCATCTCCCTCCCACAAACTTCAAGTTTCTTTCAAGCACTTCCTTTTATTGAATTCTCTGAAATGAGAGAACTCTGTTGTGAATATAGGAACATCCCATATATTTCTGCTAGCAGCTTGAAGGAATATTCTGAGGAAGTAACAAAGAAAAATGTGATCTCCTTGTATCTCTTTCTGAAATATATGCCCCCCCCACCATATCCTTAGTTTATTCGTCAATTAAGACTCAACTGTGGTCTCTGAACTAGAAGCAACAGCCCACACACCCTCAGTCTTCTGGGAATGTAAGATGTCCCTGGGAAGGAAAAGTCATGCATGATTATGTGCGTAATTCTTTCATTCACATGTCCAGGTCATGAATTCTAATTATTTTCACATCCTTTTTATTTGTAGCTTTTTCACTACACATTTCAATTATTTTCTTTTAATTCAAGGGATTTAGTGTCACCCACACATTAATTGGCCAAAGAGAATCACTGAATAAATGCAAATTGATTCTGCCCCCAGAAATAGTGTTGACTAATTCAAGTTTAATGAGCCTCAAAATAGCATTTTAAGTGCATTTTTATTTTTTATACACTTTAATCATATCTGTCTTTAGGGCTTGGATTTTAGAAACACTGAAGAACAATTCTGGGCTAATTAAGCTTGCTCACCTGACAGGTTCTCCATAGCTCTGCCCAACTCTGCTCAGGGCAAGAATAGCATATTTACAATAGAAAAGGAGATTTAAAACAGATTTTTTTTTTTTGAGACAGGGTCTCGCTTTGCAGTTCAGGCTGGCCCTGAGCTCACTATGTAGCCCAGGCAAACCTCGAACTCAGAAATCCTCCTGTCTCTGCCTCTCGATAAAACAGATTTTGATAACAGGGAGACAATTCAAACCTCAAATTCACTGTGCATAACCCCACATGCTACTTCACATGTGTGTTTGACATTTATCACATGTATGTCAGGAGACCTGTGGCCCATGTGGAAATGCTTCCTGTCTGCCCAGCATGCTCTTCCGGTGGGTAGAGAGGTGCACAAGGCCAGCACTGAAAAGCTGTAAATATGAGAGAATGTGGGATTGAGTGTGTATCAGTAAGCCCAACTAAGATACTCATTCTGATCATTTTGAATTCTGGTTTGAATATTCAGAAATGCAATCATTCTGCATTTGAGTAAACACACTCTCCTCATCTAGAAGCTACTTCAGGGGGAAGAGGCCACATAATTTTGGAAGTTATGCCATTATCCCCTCCTGGGATAATGGTGTGACATTTAGTTTTCTAAAGAAATTAATTACTAAAGAAATAGTATCCAAAGGCAAGTCAGAGAGCATTTCAGAACCTGACTGAAACAGTAACTTCAAGCCCCTCTTACAGTTTTTTCTTTCTTCTTCATAAAGGATCTCTAAATAAAGTAGAATGTTGTAATATTGGGTAAGGTGCAAACTGCATGGTACCATTCTCATAACATCACAGTTGAGCTGCTGCTTCTGCAGCCAGGGAAACCTGTCACATGCCCATGGAGTGACTAAAGAGTGTTGGATCCATCAGTTTCTGATCACATCCCTGAACCTGAGCTCATCTCCTGCTTCCCAGATCTCCTCCAGCTCAGATCTTGTGGGGGAAGCCTTCTGTGGCACTTGCACTTTCTAATTACATGGGTACTATTTCTTATCTCCCCCTGGGAGCTCTGCCTGGTATATTTCTGTATCCCTTACTATCTTGTCTTATATGGGGGAGCCACTCAGGAAATATTTGAATTAAAGTTGGAATTGATTAATATATGCCTGAAACAATGTTCCACTCTCCCAGGAAATGAACTACTCAGGAAAGTGATTTTAGACTTATTTAGGAGCTTTTGCAACTCTACTAAGGATTTATGGAATCAAAAGTTAAGACTTCGGTCTCAACCCAACTGTTAGTTATGCATAGTGATTGAATTAAGATCATTAGCATTTTCCTGCTTATGTGTTTAGATGCTTCTTGTCAAGTCATGTGAAAGCTGTTCTAGACTGTAGCTACTGCACTGTGCAGTGGTGCACTAAAGCATTTCCTGCCACCTGTGGGATGATGCCCTGTCTACACCAGCGTCTCAAGACATTTATCAGAGGTTTACTGGCAGTGCTATGGTTTCAGGTTTTACACTTGGGCCTATAATCCTGTGAGACCCGTCTTGTAGATGTTTTGAGCCAGGGATTCTTGTACCTGCTGTCTGACAGGTCTCTCCCTCCCGTTCCCTCCTTCCTGCTCTGTAGTGACCACTGTTCTGGGTTCTTCAGCTCTGAGATCACTACCACATATAAATGAGTCTATGTGATATTTCAGTTTTTACACCTTGTTTATCTCATTTAAAATAATATCCCAATTCATGGAAATTATAGCATATAATAGAATTTCATATATATGTATATGTATGTATTCATGAAATTCTACAATCTGCTATAATATATCTCCCACTGACAGACTCCTTAGTTGAGTCCTTATCTGGGCTCTTGTGAGTAGTGCTGCAATGAACATGGAAATGTAAGTATCTCTTTGGTATAATGATATTACTTTTTTATATACTGACCCCACAATAACCAAAGCAATTCTGGACTAAAAGGTCAAAGCTAGAGACATCCCAACACTTTACATCAAATATACTACAAAGCTATCGAAACCAAAGTAGGTTTATTAATAGCATAACAGTCAACACATAGACCAAAAAAGCAGAATACTGAACCTAGAAATTCATTCACATGCTCAGAGCTCTTTGTGATAGACTTGCCAGGATCATATATAGGCAAAAGGCAGTCTCTTAAGAAGCAGTGAGGGAAATCTAGATGTGCATAAGTGGGCAAAAGGGGCTAGATGCTTATCTCTTAGGGTATCCGGGGGAGGATTAAATGGATATAAGATTTGAGAGTGTGAACAAAGCAGGAGAAAATACTTGAAGACGCTAGTACAGAGCGATTATTAGGGAAGCATCCAGGGCCTCGGACTGTTTTAATGACTTTCTCTGACAGTCCCAGCACTGCTCCAGAAGAGACTGCTGGTCCCTCATGACAGGGAATCTACTGGGGCTTGAATGCCACTGGTCTTTCTGTATTTAAAACTTCATTTCCAATAAACTAGATTTTCTGCACCTCTGAGATTTTGTTAATCAAGGTTCTGTAGAGAAACAGAGCCAAAAGAAAATAAATGTATAATTACGCAAAGGAAGTGTCACTGGTGCAAGTTCGTGTTGGAGCTTAGAACACAAGCTTTGGATTCCAAGCAAGAAGGCAGAGCGGTGAGATCTGAGAAGCAGCCTCTGTGGGATTTTGCATCCAGGTGTTGGAATAGAGCAGTCTGAGGAAGAGAAAGAGGGAAGTAAGTCCTCAGGACCACGAAGGATCTGAAGCAAGAATTGAAGCCATGGGCAGAGAGAGACTTCAGTGCAGAAGGAAGAGTTGGCTGGCTCACTGTGCAGTAGGAGCAGCTTGAACCTGTAAGCACAGGGACTACTGGAGCCCCAAAAGGCCCATGGAGAAATGCAACAGGTTCAGAAGTTCTCCAGGAAAGGGCTGGTAGTCATCTTGGAGAGAGCTCAGAACTGTGAGCAGCTTCCTAATGCCATGGAGCAGCTTCCAGTGCCAGGGTAAGGCTACCAGTTAATGTTGACAGGAGCCCAAAGAGCTGAGTTCAAACTGGAAGGAGACACGTGGAGTGTTACAGACTGAAAAATCCTGATGCACAGCCAGAAACTAGCCTGAGCTTCAGTGGGAGGAAAGGTGCAGACTTTCTGGAATTATCCATCACCAAACCACAACTACAGCTGGCTTCCTGGTAATGATCAACATAGATCAGGACTCTGTCTGACCAGTTTGTCTACCAGTGACAGCAGAGACAGACTTTGAAGTGGATTTTTGTTTGTTTGTTTGTTTGTTTTTGTGCTGTTTGTTCTTGTTTTATATGAGCATACAAGTGGCTTCCAGGTTTTTTTGTTGTTGCTGTGCTTCTGTTCTGTACTTGGTTTTTTGCTTCCTTCTCTTATCCTCCTGTCATCTTTACCAGTTTCCCAAAGTTTGCATAATCTTCCTCTAGCCTTGCTTCTAATTACTTTTATTCCTCCGTTCCCTCCAATCTGTTTTAAATTTTTCTCCCAGAATAAAATCACCACACTGAGGGCTACTTATTGTGTACAATTTTCTGAACAAACTCACTGTTTTACAGTTTGCTATACAATCCTATATCTAGTTTGTACAGCTAAAGGCAGCAAATTAATAGCTAGTACAGGTTGTCATTTTCTACGTTCTATTTGATGCTGTTGTTGTAACTGATTGTACTACTTTAGCCTAGGTGACATAATTGTTCTAATCAGTTGTTCTTCCTGGTATACCAAGCTGAAGTTTGCCTAAGGGTCAGAAAAAAAAATGAGCTGGATATCCAAGGGCTAGGTGAGATTTGAGCCTTTCCAAAATGGGGACACTTCCCTTTCCCTTGTGTGTCTAGGCTACTAGGTCTATTAGTTGGTTCTGCCTCTGTACTGGGTGGATCTCCGCCCTCAATTTACTGGCCTGCATGTCAGTCATTCACAGGCACATCCAGCACCATGCTCTACTAACCTTCAAGGCATTTCTTAACCCAGTCAAGTTAACGCAGCATAAGGACCAATGAGAGCAACTCTGACTTCCCAGGGCAAGAGCTTCTTCCTCAGCAGACTGAAAAAGCTGAGCAGCACTAACTGTGCGCCCACTGAGGAGGAAGAACTTTTAAAAGTCAAAACATGTCATCAGCCAGGAAGTCCATAAGATTCTCACAGGATCTGAGTAACATAGATGCTAGAGTGATTCCATAAATGCGTGCCACAGATGAAGCAGGAAGCAGGATGGAATGCACATGCTCATGAGGCATCACCAGCTGCATTTTGTTGTAGTCATTCGTGGACTTATCTTACAGGCTATGCTGGATCCTCTGTAGAGCAGGGTGAGCCTTGTTCATCTGCCGGCGTCCACCGCACATTTCTAATGAAGGTGAGACCCCTGACAAAAAAATTGTTGAATAAATTTGAGAGAAGTGTTGCTGTAGGACTTGGGTAAAAGTCAGAATGGACAACATAACTAGCATAAATGGAAACCTTTGAATTGAGTCAGGTAAATAAAAAGGGCCAGAGAGAAAAACACAAATTAACTATAGTGATGCTTCTCCAAGGAGTGTCGATTATTATTGTTCTTAAAATAATCATGACCGTATGGCTTGTTTGCCCATACACATATGAGAGAAGGCGCTGGAAGTGAGCGGCTCCATATGTTGGTACTGACTTTGTTGCCCTGTTCTGCACAATTTAATTTATGAAATCCCCCTTTCATTCAGTCTACGGACACTCCCTGAAGACTGATGCCGCTTAAATATGAAGTGTCCCCAGTGATTCACAGACGGAGGCATGAGCCACATCAGTGGATGAACTCTAGACTGAGCTCGTCAGTGGGTGGGGCTGGTCGGGGCGGGCACCACTGGAGGGCACATCTCTTCACGGCCTCTCTCTCCTTCTCTCTGTTCCGGGCACTCCAAGGGGAGCTTTGGCGTTACAGCACACCCTTCAGCCTGACGTCCTGCCCACTTTATGAAGCAGTCAGGTCACAGCGGCGGTATCTCCCTGACTAGACTGACTGAGCACGACATTGAGAAGTGACACTGGAGCCGATGAGTCGGGCATCTGCTTGAGCGGACAGCACTGGTGGCTCCAGCGACTGTGCCAGTGATTAGCAGAGAGAAGGGCAACATTTGCGAACAATAAAACAGTGAGGGCAGGAGCTTTCTCAAGTCTTTCTTATTAGAGAATGTGTGATAATTAGCAACTGTAATGAACACTTAGGTTTTAACTATGGCTTTAAAACATTTTATTTGGATCAAGTTGTTAAAAGTGAGAAGTAGGTCCAACAGTGTCCTTGTTTTACAGATGAAGAAAGCAATGTACTGACAGACCAGCAACATTTTCCATGGTTAGGCAGTAACTTTTTCCATTGTATGAACTAGTGTGATGGCTGCTCAAGAAGAGACACAGATCAGGAGAACATTCTGTATGGCGGGCGATACTCAGGTGTGTCTGTGAGCAAACTGGGACCATTCACTAGCAGGGATCAGGATGGGAGATATATTTTCCTCTTGGAAATATTTTGTACTGCTTTAGAGGAGTAAACAATTATGGCTTTTCTTCCCAGTAGAAATTCTCACTCATCTAAGAAATTATTCATGGAATTACAATTTCCACTTTGAATGATTGAGTGCTTTGAAATTGTAGAAATTGTATTTCTCTCAGATCTCCCTTAAAGGCTAATGGCAGAGATAGTTAATAGCTGGATACTAAGCATCAGTATTTAAAACTGCACTTATATGTGCATCCTCCTCCAGACACAAACGGGATGTGGCTACATACTTATATCCAGACAAACATTAGAAAATATATAGTATGAATATGTGAATAAAATATGAAAGACAGAAATTCTAGAATTTGAGAGGATTTCTTTGTCTCGACTACCTCCATTTGAACAATCCTTTCTATTATTATCAGTTTGAACCTACAGAAAAATTGAATACAAATTTGCTGAGACCAAAATAAAACTAAAATAGTCACACACTATCTGCTCAGCTTTGGGGTTTGCTTGCTTGTTTTCCTAGTTACCTAGAATTCTAGCAGACTGTCACATCACATGATGAATCTTCAATTTGTCACTGTGTGGAAAATTTTGAATTTACTAGATTCCAGCACATTGGATTAGCTTGTATATGGACAAGTGTGGCAAATAAGAATGGTTTTTCCCTAGAATAATTTGAGGGCATCACACTGACCCCTTTAGACTTACAAGCAGATGTCTCCTTTCCAGGTTTCCTTGTTACCCACAAGCAGGTGCTGCAGAGGCTGGCACATGGGCAGGTTGGGGTACCTGCTATAGCTGATGTAGACACTTCTTGTGCTTCCGCATCTAGGGAAACTTGTGTCCAGCACAGATGGATGAGGGTAATAATAAATTACGGTAAATTGTGGAGGAAAAGGAATGTTTGTGGATTAATTTATGATTTTTTTCTTTTTATTTAGCAGTACCAGGGATGGAATTCAGGGTCTTGCACTTGGCAGGCAGCACAGTGCCACTGAGCTAAATCCCTAGCACTTATGAATTCCTTAAAAGTGTGAAATACTATAAGATAAATTTTTCTTAATTGAGGACCTGACTTAAATTATTGTTTTTCTCATAGCTGTTACAGTTGCAGAGACATAAGTGCCCAACTCCCAAAGTTAAAGTTATTTCCACTCACAGTTTCTAGAGGTTTCAGTCCATAGCTGGCTGGCTCCAAGGCAGGGTGGCACAACAGAGGGGTGTCACAGAGGAGAAATAGTCCATGGCAGGCAGAAGGCAGCAAACCCGTGAAGTGGCAAGCAGCAAGCAACAAACACTCCCGTCCCTTTATATTTCATCCAGGCTCTGACCCTTAGCACATACACCCAGGATGGGCACTTTAATCCTGCCCAGAGCAGTGCCAAATCAGTCATTGGACTGCTTTAGTGATCACATGTCCTTAGCTGCAACATTATACACTTTAGATCCAGCCACCTCTGAGCACATGTGCACTTAGTAGACATCTAGAAACAAGCCACAACAATTACAAATAGGGATCTGAAGTAGTATAATTACATAAAGGATGCTGTAAACCATTTAACATGTTATTGCTGTGCACATTCGAAAAATTGCAAAATGGCTTTTCTGACCAGCTTGATACTGAATTAAATAATGGACATCACAAAACTAGTCTCTGATGTCAGCACAATAAAATCACCTTATAAAATCAATCTTATATTGATTATATATACCAGTAAAATCATCTTATATTTATCAACTGTGACTAGAAGAGAGAAGGAGAGAAAGAGAGACAGAGACAGACAGAAGGAGAGACAGAGAGGCAGAAACATTGGACCTAACTTGTACTTTACTGCTGACTTATTCAAGTATCCATATTTTGTATTCAAGACAAAGACAACAGCAGCCATTTCCTATATTTTTCTTCAGCAAAGCACAAATATTTTGTTATTTAAACAGTCACATGACTATCATATGTAGTATTAACAAGTTTTAAATTCAGTTTTTATGAGGTGTCTTCATTTTTTTTATTTTAAAACTGACAAAATTTTAGAAGACAGGTAGTATTTCTCTAATTTTCATTGAAAAATCCAAAAGGAATCATGAACTTTAATAAAAATATATACCTCACATCTCATAAAAGATTTAAATTGTCTATTTTTCTTCTGGCACTGGGAATCAAACTCAGACCTGCACTTGCCAGGCAGGCGTGGCACTACTGAGCTACATCCTTGGCCCAAGGATGTCTATTTTATAGGATCATTAACTCTTCTCTACTATGCAACAATATCAAAGACTAAAGTTCTAGTTCAGTTATTTTCCTAGTTGTTCAGACTGAAAGCAAATGATGTCTTATTTTTTGTATCTTAAATTATGGTTAGTTTTTATAAAATACAACATAAAAATATGTATGCTCACAGTAGTCATGTGGAAATGGATATAATAAGCCTGCCAATTTGTGGTGTTATGAAAACACATTGTGACACTAAAAATTTGTAGGCATCATGGGATGGTGGGGAAATTTGTTCTCTCCCTTCTTTAAGTCACTGACAAATTTAGTGTTTGATGTACTTTGCCTTTATAGCAAACTCTACTGGATACCTCAGTCAGTAAAGTGGACTTTAATTGTACAATTTTCTAGTACAGTTATATTATAATAGGCCATGTTGAAATAATAGTTAACTCAGAACTTTCTTTTATCTATTCTTAATATGTAAATATTTTATAAATATGTACAGCAAGATAATAGCATTTCTTCCCTCTTCTGTCATTTAGTTGAAAGTAATATTATATATTTCTTTATAAATACATTTCTTTCAAAAATTTCCTTCTTTTACCTAAACTAATGAATGTGTTTCACAATAATTAAGTGCTGACATCTATAACCAAATTTAAAAATTTTAGTGTACTTCTTTACTGGTTATAAGATGAAAAATAAAGAAAATGCAGATTGCATCCCATATTTGGTTGCCATATTGAAACTTCATAGTCATTAATGATCAAAAGTACTCAAAATTCTAATAAGAGTTGTTTGTATTTTAACAGCACAGTAAGAAATCTTTGACCAAACACCTCTCCCATGTTTACCCTGGAAAGTGCCAAACTCATAGCAGGCAAAGGCCAAGAAGAGTCTTGGTTCTCAGCACCACAGGATGTGAAGAGAGTGAGTGAACTATGCTCACAGCCTCAGCACTGGCTCAGGGCTGCCGGGCATTGGCAGCCCAGGCTTGAGAGAAGCCGATTCCAAAAATTTACAAAGCTTGGCAAAATTCGAGAAAAATTTTCATTCTTAGTTTAGAAATAACTGAACCACCTATGCAAGTCACCAGCAAAACGAAAACAATATTTGAAGCTTTGGTACTGACAACAGACAAGTTCAAACTGTAGGTTCGCTCTTCCGCCACAGGCTTCCAAATGCCGAATCTTACAAGAAAACATCACCTCGCCCAGAGGCAGCTGTGGGAGTGTGGGCAGTGGTTCTTCAGCAGAGGCTGATGGCTGATCTTTGCGGTGAGGATTTCTCAGAGTAGAGAGAGGGAGGGTGAAGGAGTTGAATTTGAATAGAGCGAAAGAAATGTCAGAATCATCTCTTCACGGGAAAGTCCTCAATGGGTAAATATAATGCCTGAGAAATTCATAATCAACCCAGAATGTTGACTGTGTTTATGGTAAAAGACAAAGGGCAATTACCAAACAGAAATAGAAATAGAATCTATGAAATAAAATTATCAGGAGGAACCAATGAGATGTACATAATAGTGCAGTGTTAACTACAACTTTTGTATTGTTAATAGTTTAGAAATGTTTTTGCTGATGAGCTATTTTACCAAGCCAGCTGATCTTTGTCTCCCCTAATTGTTGTAAGTGGAGTGGGGTGAGTTTTCCATTTAAAAGATAACCACGGAACATTGATGAGGGGGGTGACACCATCTGCTGACAAACTGTCAGAGTGTCTTTCTTTTCCTGAAGTGAGGGTCATTTTTGTGGATTCTGTATACTTTTCCATGGGAAAACTCATGACAAACAAACCTGTACTTATGGAAAGGAAGTTGGTTACCACCAGTACTGGATCCTGTGAGAGGACTGTGCTAGTGGGTATTTATTGGAGGCAGATGAGACAGTGGAAACTGTCCAAATTTCTGTGAATATGCTGACATCCTGAAGTACTTTTTAAGTGGATGAATGTTATTATATATGAGCTGTACCTCAATAGAACTGTTAAAAAATCATGGGAAATCCAGCAGGTCCCAGGCAGCTGCACTGAAGTGGTATGTGTGAAGGTTTGGAGGAGGAGTTGGTGTTGATGGATTGTAGCATAGAAGAAAAACATGCCTGATTTTGCTGGAGGAAAGTAAACAGAGAAAAATGGGTGAAGAACAGTTCAAATTGCATTCGTGACTTTCCAGAGCCATCGTGCCAACATTTTTTGCTAGCTTCTGCTGGGAAGAAATAGTCACTGAAAACAGATGATGTCAGTGTCCTGGAGGTAAATTCCAGGCAGCTCCAAGACCTTGCTGACCTAAGAATGTAGAAAATAGCCTCAAGTGTTCAGTTTCCTGATTTTCTCACTCTAGGCTCCCAAGTAAGATAACTATTTACTCCTCAATTTCAATACTTCTCCCTGTGCCCCACAAGACTTGGAGTGGTCCCTGTTTGGGGTCTTTAAATATCATCTGTCACTTGCACAGCCAGAATGCTTTGAGATGAAAAAAAATGAAAACCAACACTTTGAGTTCCCTTCTCACAAAGATTTTACCCTCCATTCTTTGCTTCCTTGAAAGGTCATTACTGTCTGCACACAGACTTGCATGTAAGTTCTACTCTGATGAGCCGTTTGCTTCAAACTGATCTCCAACAGGATACTCTGCCATTATAATTAGCAGACCTGCATTACTCTCTGGTGTTTTGTGCTAGAGAATTCTGCCTATTTTTAACTGAGATCGCCTGGCAGTATTGCCAGCCTCAGGGCCGGGAGGATGACTGCATGAGCAAAACAAAGGTAAATGCTCTGGATTCAGAGCATTTCTTTTCTTTTTTTTTTTTTTTTCAGAAAAAAAAATTAGGTATTTTTTAACAGGCAGTTGTGAGGAAAAACTGGATTAAACGTGACCCAGCTCTGCCAGCTATGACTTGGCTGACCAAGTGTGAGAAACCTGCACTTGTAAAACAGCACCTGTCAAACACACATTTGTTGAATCAATGCATGAATTTTATTCTCTTTGGATAATATAAGTAATCTAATTTCTACATTAATTTTCTGCATAAAGCACACCCACATGAATCTCCTAAATATAGTGAAGTGAACACATTTTAATGAGTACATCAAAATAGGGTAAACTGATTATATTAAAATATTCCTATTTTAGGTTGTTATTGTATTAAATTGCTAGGTCACCCTTTCAGCATATGTCTTGAGTAACGTGACAGTTTGCATTGTACACAGTGCATAGTTGCTACCTGTGTGCTCTTTAACATATCAGCAAGAATCTGAACTATGATTTCACACTTAAGTTTACCTCTGTGGACTCTGTACAGAATTTGTACTTCCTACCAGTTTCCTTTCCTTGCTTGTCCTATTACTGTGCAGTGTTCCTAGTCTTGGAATGATTTATGAGAAACTAATAAATACTTAATAGGCACTTAATAAATATTCATAGCATTGAATTTTCTACTTCTTTACTTTCTTCCTTTCTCCTTTATGCCCCAGTGTAATTCATCAAAGTCATCAATTCCTTCGCCACAGTGTCGCTCATGGCCTTTCCACTCAACAGTGCTGGGAAGGACCGCAACGTGTTATAGTCACTGTTCATTGCTTTGTAAACCTTCAGTGACTTCTTCGGTCAGTTTGAAGTTGTCACCGATGAAATTTGATTATATTCAAATAAATATGGCAAAGAAGGTGTAGAATATAAAGAGCGTCTGGAGAAATATAGAATAAACTAATTCTATGCCCAGTGTTTAATAGAAGGAAACTAAGGCTTATAAGTAGAATAAAAATACATACAGAAAACAAAGCAAATAGTCAGAGAAATTAAGGATAATAACTTATGCTTAATTAGCATAAATGGACTCCCAAAATGGTATATTTTATTGGACCTAAAAGAAAATCTGACATCAAGAAAGAGAAAAGCTAATCAAAGAATAATGTATATAAAGAATCCATAAAAACTATGGAAAAGAAATAAATAGAGCTAATGATAAGTAATATCTGATTTGCATCAATTTAACAACAGATTAAACTCAGCAAATAAAAAGATAATTGAAGATAAATGTGCAGGAATAGAAACCAACTGCACAGAAAGAGAAAGAAAGGTTGGGAAGAATAAGAGATTCAATGACCGGAAAGACATAGCAAAAATCACAGTGGGCATAACTGGACTTCCAAGGGTGGAGGAAGAGAGGCAAAGTACATTTGAGGAACTACTGAGCAAAGCTGTATGAATTTGATGAAAACTTCAAGCCATATACACAATAATCTCAACAAAACTCTAGACTGGATAAAGAAGATGTGTTTTTTTTAATAAAAGGAGTATTACTTTGCCATAAAGAATGATGAGATTGAATCATTTATACTTAAATGGACATACCTTCAGGACATACTCATAAGTGAAATAAATAAGTTACAGATGTACAAATATATATTTTCTCTGATATGAGAAACAGAAGTTATAAATGTGTTACAGATTGCATGGTTGATATTGTGAAACAGTAAATATTCAAAGGGTAATGAGGCTTAGGGGTAAATAATGAAGAAAAAAATTAATGTTTAAAAAGGAAACAATGCTTGTGTATATAGGGGTGGAAGAGAAAGGGTGGGTAAGGGAGGGGGAAATAATAAGAATTAAGTTGTGTCATATACTGGTACAAATTCTCAATGTGGAGTGTAATTGTGATGTGTATATAGAATGTACCAATAAAAATTTTTTAAAAACTTAATAAAAAGAAGATAAAAATGCAAGCATGAACACAATGAAATGTCTTGTCCCAAAGGATAAAGAATAAATATAAGTCATCCAGAAACACAAAATTGAATTCAACAAATATTACTAAAATATTACAAAGTAATGAAAACTTCAGGAAAATAAGTTGATAAATAAACCTAACCTGAGACAATATGCTTCCATGCAACTCATGTTACAAAATGTTTTAGAAAAAGCTATGCAAACCATAGGCAAAGGATACAAAGGAGGGAGGAGCTGCGAAGGAAGAGGAAGGCCAGGAAGGAATTGAGTGCAAGAGGGAAAATTGAGGAAAGAAACAGCAGAAGTGACAGGAGGGTATGAAGTTCTCATGACGGTTTCACACGTCCACACACGCGCATGTGTACTCACATCCACACACTTTTTCAAAAATTTTCCTTTCACATATTGTTTAGTTGAATCCAGGATTCAAATAATACTTTATTAATAATATAACCTTTCTTTATTCAAAGAAATACTAAGACAACTATATATAATCTAAGCAACTATATAAAGCAGATGGAAGGAAAACTGCCTCTTTGTAACTGTGTGAGTAGTAGTTCCACAGTTCCTGGGGAAAACATGGGGTCCCACAATATGAAGACCATTGATCAAAAAACAGTGTTCTTAGAGTAAAAGTTTCTCTTTTATGCACAGTTTGTGAGAATTGTATTAAATCACTATCAAGTTGGATGTATAATAATACAGGGTCTTCAAAATAAATAATAGTAAACATGAAACTACTGCAGTCCTTATGCAAGGCCGCCTTTCTCTTCCTTGATCTAAGCCAACTTTGTTAGTTTTCAAAGTCCACTAACCTAAGACCTCTCTTGAATTTGGCTATATCAGTTAGAGTACATAGAGTAGAGTGCACTTCCAAAACTGAAGGGGCAATAGCATGTAAAGAAAACTCACAAGTACCTGAATGAAAAGGAAAAGGAAGCCCGTCTCTCGAGTGGGAATGTAGTAAATAGCACATTTACCACTGCTTACAGTACCCATGTGTCTTTATGTCACAGGGACAGAAGTCCAGACCTTTCATACTTTCATATTTTTTCACAGCATCAAATGTCTCAGTACATAAGTTTAAAAATATCCAGATGATATATTTGTATTTGAAACAGCCTAGTTCTAAGTATGAAATATTATAGGTAAATTGAAACCTTAACCATCCAAGTTTTCTGTCCAACTTTGTGAGAAACTACTGAATAATAATGTAGAACTTTGTTTAAGGAGTAAAAACTTTATCTGTAAGATAAAAAGGGGTGAGAACAAAAACAATCGAATGCTAGAGAAAGAATCAAATACATTTCTATGAACAGGGAAGTAGAAAAAGTGAGAAATTATTGAAGATGTATTTAGAAATTTGAAGTATTACAAGTTGGAAATTTTTTAATGAAAATTATCCCTGCTCGGCAGCATGAGTTATATTCTTGTTGTTTTGGAATAACATACTATATTTCCATTGTATATTGTTTAGAAATGACTTGGGTGGATTGTTGCATGATCTATCGGATTAAAAGAAGAGCTGAACTTGAGAGATCCTAGCAGCTTATATGAGTAAAACCATCACTCATTGGAGTGAAGGTAACATGAAATACTACCATCCTTAGGAACTCATAAAGGTGATTTTCTATTCTTGTTATTTAAACTGTTGCATTTTTGCTACAGTGTAGCTAATTATATCAATTATGTGTGTTGTTTCCCTCCTTTTATGTTTAGGAATTCTGTCCTAGATACTTAACTAACCAGTTTACTATAAACAAATTCAACAAAAACAATTCCCAGGCAATACAAATGTCTAACAAAAGAACATTCTTGGTATTTACTATTCAGCATCAATATTTCTTAGTTCAAGTTCCCTATTTAAAAAAAATCAATATCCATATTGTAAGTGAAAAAGATGTATACGATAATTGTCTGGAGACGAAGTAATACACCCTGAGCAGATCAACTAGAAGTTAGTGAGAAAACAAAAATTCCTGGCCTCAGAAAATAAACAAAGGGAAAGAATGTTGAATTCATTCTATTTTAAAGGATAATGGCTTTTAACAAGTTTTTTTTTTCCATTCTCAATGGCCAAGGTAAATATGTTAATATTGATTTTAATCCATATGTAACTGAATCATAGCATTTTAAGAAGTATTTCAGTAGGGTGTCTATAGTATCATTTGTTTTTAAAAGTATTTTTCTAACCTTTTTGGTAACTTTGTAGATTATTCATTTTAAAAAATTCTTTCACCTCTCTCTTGATCCTGTGAGTAACAAGGATCTTAATGGATAAAGAAACGTATTTTCTTAAATATGATCACTGTTTTATGCCACTGGCTAATCTATGTTAACAAAGGCTGAGTGTTCATAATAATAACAATAAAAATATTTTAGATGATTTAATTATAATTTAATAGGAAACTGGAATAACTCACATCTGTAATGTTTTAGAAGAGTTAAAAATAACTATTTTAAAATGTAAAACCTAGGTTTAGGTATTAATGCATTAAACCTATAGTTTAAAAATAAAAAAGATTAAGGAAACTACAAAAACCTTAAGCTAACATAATCAACACTTTCCCATCTTCAGGATGTCTGAACCTATTATTTCTGTTTTCTTTGGAATCCATTTGACTTCTGCAAACTTGCTGCATGAAATGTTATTTATTTTCTAGTTCAGTCATTTTGACATTTGATGGAGTGTTACTAGTTGAGAGTCTCTGCAGCGTTTGAAGCCTTTATCAAAGTAGAAGAAAATTTAAAATTTTTAATAAGAAGAAAGTAACTTAAAAGATGAAGTAAAATGTATTTTTCCTAAAATTTCTAAACAGGCCAAAAGCCTTAATCTATTACTTATTGAGTGACAGTGTAAGAGGGAGTGAAGTCTGGTGAATCCAAAAAGTATATTTTTAATAAATTAGGCAATTTATTTTTCAGTGCGTGAGTTTAGTGGTTCCCTGTATTATAATTTGATCCATCTTAGCTTGAGCTATTTAATAGTAGTGAGAGCATATCAGAGAACAGAACCTAAATGTTCATTTCTAGCTATTGAATTCTGAGCTGTGCCCTTTTATTAATCTTTTCCTATATATATAAATTAAGATTGACATATATTACTTGTAAGATATTGATTTTCACTGTGAAGCAAACAAAAGCAATGATTTGTTTACCTTTACAATATTATTTTGTTCAACAAAATAAATTCTTTCCCATGTTCTTTTGTTGTTGTTGTTGTTTTTCTTGACATTTTGGGAATTCTGGTACCTTTTATTTTTTGCTTAAGTTCTTCTTAAGCAATGTAGGACCCACAACTGAACATTTAAAAAAAAAAAACGTGCATCCTATCAGCGCTGCAGGGTATCAAGTGTTTTTAACTTACACTGCTGCCATTAGTGGCTGGAAGAGAGACCTGATGTTCCCAGAGCTGCATATGGGGCATGTCACTGATACCTAACAGAAAAATATGCAGAACAGAGCTATATCATGTGTAACCTCATGTTGAAACTCATGTGATTCATAAGATGTATATTTCTAAAATATTATTTACTGTATTTCACACAGTAAAGCATCCACTATTATATGTAGTTATCCTTTTTGAGTGTGGCAAGGGCAGCAGAAATCTAGTCTCAGCAAAACTCCTGAGTTCGGGACGTTGTCATTAACTACAATGCTGCACATGAGATCGCTAGATGTACTTCATATCACTTATTGTACCTTTGTATTTTGCTCCTCAATTCCCCTCCAAATGCCTGGTATGAAAGTCAGGGTCTTTTCTATATCTCTGATAAGTGTGTGTGTGTGTTTGTGTGCGTGCATGTGTGGTGTTCTTGATTCTACATATAACTGAGACATTCATCCAACATTTTTCTTTCTGCATCTAGCTTGTATCACTGGTAATGATTCACAAGTGGGTGGCAAACTTTAGGACCTTCTACTACACACCCATCACAGTTCTTCATTCAATCACCCATGTACTTTGCAGAATTAGTAAAAACAGATAAGGGTCCATAAAATTTCTCCTAAAATTTGGTGCCTATTTATAAAAAGAGTTGAATTAGTGTTCTGCCCATGTATTGGATAAATCAACTGAGTCTTCAAATACAAGTTCACAGTCTGACCAGTTTGCTCTGAGAATAATACATTGATGGATTTCATATAAATTATTTCTCTCTCTCCCTCCTTCTCTCTCTCTCTCTCTCTCGCTGTCTCTCTATCCCTCCCCCCTCTCTCTCCCTCTCTCTCTCTCTTTCTCTATCTTTCAGATTTCTGGACCAGCAGAGAATTTTACTGGCTGCATAGAAGTTATAGAAAAACGATAACTCTGGAACTTTCTTTCCATCCAAGGCAGTGGGAAAAAAATCACATTGACAACTGCAGGTAAAGTATCACTAGAGCTTTTTCAAATAATCTGTTTAAATAACCATGCTGAAAGACTATTTTAATTGAAATAACCTAATGAAGACCAGATTATACTTCCTTCCCTTTGTTTTTTTTCAAACTTCCACATTCTACTCTTCTACCAACCAAGGAGTTTTTAAGCTCTGTCCCAATTGTTTGGGCTGATAGTTCATATTAGGTGTCTGCTTTGTGCTATATGAGGACATGATATTGACCAACAGATGATCAACTTGTCATGATCAGAAAATATTGCTCAAGCTGCTTTGTAAAAAAAAGTCAGGCATGTGATGTATTGTTTAACATACAAAAAAAATTCTTCTCTCCAAATTATCACTCTTGAAAAGTTTTTCTTCAGCTTCAGTTCCTAGTAGTATGACTGTCTTTCTGGTTACATAAATCTCCAGATGGGCTAGGAATATGGGAAAAACTAAAGAGCACATTTAGGATGGAATTAATTGTTAATGTACTGATGTGAAGTCATTAGACTATTGTTTGCTCTTGGTTGTTGAGAAAAGGACTATTTGGAGAACTCAGTGATACACTGAGGAACAATCACACACAAATGATAAGACCACAAGGTAACAGGGAATCACTGATTGTAGCACACCATGTAAGCATGTGTGAGAAATTTACGGATGCATTCTAATGAGAAAATGTGAGCCTGCAGCTGAATTATATGCTATAATACAGCACGTTATGGTTCAGCTGGATTATAGAGTATAGTTCACATTCATGACTGAATGTGCTGTTGGGATGTGGGGCCTGGTAGAAAGAGGTAGGGTTTTGGGGTGGGACCAGAGCACTGTATTCTTGTCTCGGTTCCTCTCTGCTCTATTTTTCTGCTTCCTAGCCAGCACAGGTTGACCAACTTTCTTCTTCCATGTTCACCTTCCCTGCAGCTTCTGTCTTGAAGCCACCTAACCATGGACTGGCCCAACTGAAACTATGAAACAAGATAAAGTCTGTCCTTGTATAAGTTGTGGGGGGCAGGCATTTGGTTCCATTGACAGCAAAGTGATGAATTTATGTATTATAACAGAAAAAATTATTATATGGAGTCTCTCCATGAAGAGATTTTGATGTGGTAGGAGAGATATTGGTGAAATATCAAATGAATATAGAAAAAATCTCCTCAGAATAAAAAACAACAAAAGCTATTGCACATATGAATACAATTAAATGTTTCCTTTACAGTTAGGAAGGGTACTTATTCTATAATTATAGAAATGTTTTATAAAATAAAAAGGAAATTTATTTCTAATCATTGAATAAAATTTCATTTTTAGACTAATATATTCAAAATATAATTGTGATCTCAGTGATACAGTAAGAAAATGATACAATGAAGCACTACTTTGTTTTGTTGTGTTTTTCGTCAGATAAAAATGTAGTTAATTTTTACTACACAAATTCTGGCAATTTCAATAGTAATTAAATACTTTGAAGTTCTTATATTTTTCATTTATTCCTTTTTTAAAAGTTTATTGCCAGTTTTATTGATTTGCAGTTAATATTTTCTAATAGTTTCACTTAACCTCTCAATTCTTTGTTTTTTACCTTGTCTGTCAATTCTATGGTATTTATTTTCATCTTATGCAACTGAAATTTCAGAACAGTTGAGCTGCAACCATTTATTTTCCCCTCCCTCTTGTTCCTCGCATTCATTATTCTGTGTTGTTTCTATTAGAGTGATTATTTTTAGTTTCCTCACGTAAATGGAATAATGCCATATTTGTTACTCTGAGTTGGGCTTATTTCTGATGTGTGTGACATCAGCACTCATCTGTGTTGTGGCCCAGGTCAGAATCCCCTTGTCAATGTTCATAATATTCCCCACGTGAGCGCATGTCACATTACTCTTACCAGTCAGTGGACACTCGGGTTCTCCCTACCTTTTAACTACTCTGAATAATATCGCTTTGAACATAGACATACAACTCTTTTCAAGATCTTGCTAGAAGTGTTTTGGGCAGACTCAAGAGTGGAAATGCTGGATTATATGGAAATTCTGTTGTTAATTTTTTGAAGAACATTCACACTGTTTTCCATGACACCATTGACATTTTACATGACCCTCAGCAGTACATGAGGGCTCTATTTGTGCTCACCTATGCCAACCATTTGTGTTTGTTTTCTTTTTAGCAGTAGCAAATCTAGAGTCCGCAGTGCTAATTCATTGTAAACTGGTTGGTCTTTCCCTGCTAATTTCTGATATTGATTATAGTAGTACCTCAGTTCACAAACTTGATTCTTTCCTTGATTCTAGTTGAAAACCGAATAGATGAGAAGCAAATCAAATTCAGTGGTTTAATTTGATGTTGAATTTATGGGGAAATGTGATCTGGTTCTCATTCATTCATGACCAGAACCATGAAGAGTTGGAGTTCATGAACTAAGGTGCCACTGTATAACGGATGCTATCTGGATATACCCAAAAACCTCACATACTCAGAGATGAGGCTTGTGGAATGTGATTCAGTCATGAGACCTAAAACTGGTAGTGTTGGGAGGTGGGACCTGGTCAGAAGGGGAAGACCACTCAGGATGTGATGGGAAGGGGTCTATCTCCTTCACCAGCTGCTCCCTTTGCTCTTCCTTCCTGGCTGCTCTCTCATGGGCAGCTTTACTGTGCCCTTCTGCAGTGCCATCCTGCCTCAGAGCCAGCAAACTATGTACTGAGAACATGAGCCAAAATAAACCTTTCCTGCTTTAAATTATGGGTATTGAGTCCCAGTGATGAGAAAATGACTAAGACCAAGAGGTGGGAGAGTTGCTCTGACTACAAGACAGTATGGTGTAGAAAATTTTTAAACTGGCTCATAGGAGGATTTTGGAAAGATCTGGAGATGCCAGCTGGAAAAACCATCCTAGTATTCTGTAAGCCAAGCTTACTGGGAGATTTTAATGAGAGATCAGAAGATCATAATGTTGATATAAAAACAGATGGCAAAGACCAGGCACAGATGTTTTTAACTGAGAACAAGGATTCCCTTGGCAGTTGGAATCAAGACCCTGTGTGTTATGCTCTGGTAGAAAATTTGTCTACATTTCACTGAACACTGGGATTAAAAATGGAAGAACTTGCTGGGCATGGTCACTCATACCTGTAATCCCAGCACTCAGGAGGCAGAGGCAGGAGGATTTCTGTGAGTTTGAGGCTTGCCTGGACTACATAGTGAGATAAGGAGCAACCTGAACTACCAAAAAAGACCCTGTCTCAAAAAAAAAAGAGGGGGATGGAATAACTTTCAAGACAGCCCAGTGTTTGAGCTGTGATTGTGTACTATTCATTGCTTTTAGCAAGACTTATCCTGAGAAACAGAAGGAAAAAAAAAACATTTTAAAAGTTTCAGGTTCCCCATAAAGGAAGGAGTTGCAAACTTGCAGCAGGTTGCTAAAAAGGAAGCTCAGTGCTTTACAGCAGGGCAACAAGATGAAGGCCTAGAGTACACTGAGGAATGTACAGGACATCACCACTTGCCAATTAAGGTATAAAATTAAAAGATTTTGATTTGAAAAGAGAACCCATGGTACTTTGCTGCTGCTTGAGCCAGGGGCTCTGCAACCATGCATACCAGTGTTGTGAATGTTCAGAAAGCAAGAGTTGTGAGGTCAGGGGGTTTTCAAGGCAGATTCCAGAGAAAGGCCCAGAGATCTGGGCAGTGTGAGAAACTGGGAGGGTAAGACCCAAGAAGCTGGAGACATAGCAGTGAGGGTCATCCACAGAGGGAAGGAACCGGGAGGGCAATGGCCAGCAGTGCTGCAGAGATGGGCCCCCAAGTCCCATGGAGCTGGTATCTCTGACCCAGGTGCTGGGAATGGATTTGGAAGACGTAATGTTTGCCCTTCTCCATCTCATGGTGGCCCAATTGGTTTTCAGTGCTCTGTTACTCCGTTTGTAATCAGAACACTTACCCTGTGTCACTGTGTGTTGTAAATTTTTAACATTTTTTTCCTTAAGGGACTGACTCACAGCTAAAAATTTTCTTGTATCTTGGAAGAGACTTTGGTGTTGGACATTTCAGCAGTACTAGAGCTGTTAAGACTTTGGTAACTCAGACATGAACAAAATGCATTCTATAAAGATACACATGTGAGCTTTTGGGGGCTGGGAAAGGGTGCCATTTTAGATCTGGACATCTTCCTGAAGCCATGCGGTCAGAGCTGAGCCTAGTGGCAGGTTGGTGGATTACGGGGTGACACAGTTGGCATGGTGTTGGCAGGCAGTGCCAGGTTAGAAGAGGCAGATCACTGGGGTCTGACCTCAGGGTACCTCTCTCCCCAACTCCTCCTTCCTTTACTCCATCCTTCCTGGACGGCATGGCCCAGTTTTCCCTCTATGATGTCCTCTGTTGTGCCTCCTGCCTTGGAGCCTGGGACTAAGGACAGAACGTGAGCCCAAAAATATTTCTCCTTTGTGCTGTGGGCTTGACATTGTGTCCCTGCAAATTATTACTCTTAAGTCTAGTTTTGAAAGATGTCTGTTCAAGTCTTTTGTCTATTTTTAAATAGGTTGTTTTTATTTTTAAGCTTTAGGATTTCTTCCTGCATGTACTAGATATTAATTTATTATCAAACATATGACTTGAAAATATTTTCTGCTATATTTCATGCTACCTTTCTCTCCTATTGATATCTTTTTACTACACATTTTTAAATTTTCTTGAGGTCCAATGAGTCTGTACTTCTTTGTTAGATTTATGCCTTCTTTCATATTTGAAAAATCATGACCAAGTCCAACATTGTGAACCTTGTGCTCTGTGTTTTCTATGAGTTTTGAAAATTTTAGGTCTCATATTTAAATTTTTGATCCACTTTAACTTTATTTTTCATATGATGTTAAATAAGTATCTCACTTTTTTTGCATGTGTATGTTCAATTTTTCCAGAACTGTTATGTAAAAGATTTTCATCCCTCCTTAAATGGGCTTGACATTATTGTCAAAAGTAGTATATAAACATTTCATTTCTCAGCTCTCTATTCCACTTTCCTGGTCTATGTGTTGGTCTTTATGACAATACCAAAGTGTTTTTTGATCATAGTAGCATCTTAGTAAATTTTGAAATCAGAAAATGTACAAAGGCCATTATTCTACTTTGTCAAGATTTCTTGGATATTTAGAGTCCTTTCAGGCTCTATAGGAATTTTAGAGTGACATAAGAAATCTTCAGGTCTTTCTGGAGACTTCTAGGGTTTATATAGGCATTGTTTATTAGTACATGGTTACTATACATACTTCCTATATTCATCATGGGGAATTTGAACCTGTATATAATACATCTTAATTCATTTTTCCATTTATTCTCCCCTCCTTCAATTCTTCTTCCTCTCCCGATTTATAAAAGCTTAGCTTCCATTTTTCTCTTCCATTCTTTTTTCCTTTTTTCTTCCTTCTTTTTCTCTCTTTCTCTAACTTCCCTCCCATTTCAACATGTTCTTCCTACTTCCCAATATCTGTTCCCCACTATGATCCTTATTTACCCATTGGATTTCTCACACAAAGGGAATAATTCAATATTTAAACTTGTGTATCCAATTTATTTTACTTAAAATTGTGTTCTCAAAGTGCATCCTTTAACCTGAAAGTGACTCAAATTTATTTTTTATAGCTGAGTAGTATTCCATTCTATGTAAATACCACATTTTCTTTATCCATTCCACTCTTGATGGGGGAATATGGGCTGTTTCAAATTGCACTGCCATAAACATAGGTATGCATGTATCACTGTAGTATAATTTTTTAGAAATTGATTTCATTGGTACATTTATATATACATTATAATCATGATCAACTTTGAGAGTTTGTACCAATACCTGACAAAACTTAATTTTCATTTTTCCCATGCCCCTGAACCCCAATTTCCCCACCCCCTAATACATAAGCTTGTTTCCTTTTTTTAATCATCACGTTTTTTCCCCTTTTCACTGTGGTATACTTTTAATTGTCTCAGGAAGATACCTAGAAGAGGAATAGCTGGATCAAATGGAATCTCTTGTTTTATATTTTTGAGGAATCTCCGCACTTATTTCCACAATAGCTTCACCAATCTACACTCGCACCAGCAATGGAGGAAGTTTCCTTCTCCCTACAGCCATTCTAGCATTGATATTGGTAGATTTCTTGATAATAGCTATTTTTTTCTGGAGTGAGATGGAATTTCAGCATTGCTATAATTTAAATTTCTCAAATGACCAGTAATATTGCATATTTTTCATATATACTTGCTGTTTGTATTTTTCCATCTGAGAAGTGTGTAAGCATTACAGATCCCATTTAAATTGGGACAGTAGGGTCTGATTATTTCTTAATTATATATTATAGATGTTAGTACTATTTCTGAAGAATAGCTGGTAAAATATTTTTCCAGTCTGAGTTGCCTCTTCACTCTGTTTGGTAATTTGTTTCGCCATGCAAAAGCTTTTTAATCTGATGTGATCTGGTTGTTGATTCTTTGTGATATTTCCTGTGAGACCAGGGTTTTGTTCATAAAGCCTTTGCCTACACCTATGTCTTCTACAATTTTACCTATCCTATCTTCTAGCAGATAAATGTTTGCATTTTGATATTTAGATATTTGATCCATTTTGTTTTAATTTAGTGTATGGTGAGAGATGGGTTTAATCTTCAGCATGTGGAAAGCCAGTTTTCTAGCACTATTTATTAAACAGGCCATCTGTCTTCCATTGAAGGCGTTTGACCTCTTTATCAAAGAAAAACTAGCTGAGTATGCTTTGAGTTGTTTCTGTATCTCCTTTGATCCATTGACACTCAGGTCTACCTTTTGCCAGTATCATGCAGTTTTTATCACTGTAACTTAACAGTATAACTTCAAATCAGGGATTGTGATGCCCCTGTCTTGCCTCTATTTCCCAGGATGGCTTTTTCTGTTCTAGGTCTCTTCTGGTTCCATACAAATTTTAGTATTGTTTTCTCTGTCCTATGAGGGATGCTAATGTGATGAGGACTGCATGAAATCTGTCTCATGGTTTTTGAAGTATGGTAATTTTCACCATCTTGGTTTTGTTTATCCAAGAACAGAAGAAATCTTTCCATCTTCTGATATCTTCCTTGATCTCCTTTGTTAGAGTACTGTAGTTTTCAATGCAAAGGTCTTCACTTCCTTTGTTAAACTGATTCCTAAGTGTTTCATTTTTCTTGATGCTATTATGTAAGGTGTGGCTTCCCTAATTTTTCTCTCAGTGAGTTTGCTATTTGTGTATAGGCATGCTATTGTTGTTTTGTATCCTTCTATGTTGCCAAATTTGAGCATTGATTCTAGGAATCTTGTGATGGACTTTTTGGGGTCTTCTATGTATTATGTCATTACCCATTAATGATGATGTAATTCCTTCCTTTCCTATCCACATTCCTTTTATGTCTTTCCCTTACCTAAATGTTCTGGCTATTATTTCCAGAACTATATTCAATAGGAGTGCTGACAATTTTCCCCATCATGAATTTGTTTCTGAAGGTCCCAATCTTTATTGTCTGGCTTCAAAAGGGAGAAAAAGTGAAACAAGAAAGGAGGAAAAAGAGTGTTGGCTGCTGATTTCCCCTGTGAGTCATGTTAGCTGAAGAATCAAGTCTTGTAACCATGGGAAAGGTGCCATGACTGTGGCCATGATGGGCTTATTCACACTCCCCCTGGTGACGGGAGCAGTGTGTGGCCTGAGCACACACACACACGTCACTGGGGGACATATCCATTCTGCCAGTCGTGTATCCCATAAGCTGGGTGCAGACTGCGCCAAGATTACGTTACCAGCTGCTTGTCACGGGGCTCAGAGGTCCAGGGTAAGGTCGGAAATCGATCAGGATTAGCTACTGTCCTGCAGGAGACTTGAGAGTCCAAACTGGTTACTTCAGACAGTTTCTACCAGAGTAATTGTTTTGGAGAAAGCACGGGACCAGATTCCTACTGTTTCCTAACCCCTTCTTCTCCTTATCACTTTTATAAGACAAAATAGGCACATTACATATTGAAATAAATAACATATTGGGCCGGAGGGTTAGCTCAGTGGTTCCAGTGCCTGCCTCGCAAGCGCAAGGTCCTGAGTTCGATCCCCGGTAACCACATAGAATGCTGGGTGTGGAGACACGCCCACCAACAATCAACACCACATACCACAATGCCGGGCGTGGTGGCTCACGCCTGTCATCCCAGCACTCGGGAGGCAGAGACAGGAGGATTGCTGAGTCACGGCGGCTTGCCTGGGCACCATAGTGAGCTCAGGGCCAGCCTGAACTACAAAGCGAGACCCTGTCTCAAAAAGCAAAAAAAAAAAAAATAAAACATATCTATGAAAAATAACTTTACTTCCCCAGAATAAAGTAAAACTGGTGGTGAAATGGTGCAGTTTTAATGTTTTTGCAAAATTCTTCCTGACTGCTCAGTGCAGACGGCTGGATTCTCATGTGCTTCTGCATTCTGTCTGCCAAAAACTTTTCCTGAAGCAGTTGGAGTGATTCTGGGCTCAAAACAGTTGTAAATTGGAAAAGAGAAACATTCTGATAGACTATTGGGAGTACTTTGATTTATACTAAAATTTAGTAGATAATAAATTATAAAGATTAATTGCAGTGGAGAATGTGAAACTCAGTTAATTAGTATTTCACTCTGCGATAAACTAAAATCCATTATTCTATATTACACTTCAATAGGTTTTTCTTCATAGAAAATGTTGTACTATCAAAATATTGGTTCCTTGAATTATTTAGCTACTCTAAATGTCAACATCTGTCAGTATAGAGAATCGAACAATTGTATTCGCTAATATTCCCTTCAGTATCATCAGAAACGTACTTATGTATACTGCTATCAAGCACCCAAAGGCAGATAAGATTTTTTCCAAAATTCTAATAGATGCTAGAAAACTCAAACTTTATCCTTGGCAAAAAAATACTATTAGTATTATTCTTGAAGTGACAAACTTATTTTGTTTCTGAGGAAAGTCTTCCTAGCTTTGCATAATGATACCTGCAGTCTGAATGGAAATTGTCCTTACAAGTAAAATTACATTTCAAAAGAGAAGCAGCTTGTTAAGCTCACACAACAAACAGCATTATTTTCCATGAAACAACTCTCATAACTTACCATGACCAAAAGTGTTTTATGCATACTTCCCTTCTCATTACATGCTAAAACATGTTATTCATAGATTATCTTTTATAGAATTAAAAATTGTAGCAGTTCCACAAGAATATTCTTATGAAAAATTTGCTTTTTTCCTCTTTCCTGGGTCAATACTTTACCTGCAAGTACCATTTTGTACCATTATTTCTATTTAAGCTAAATCACCAGTACTTTTATCACCATTATCTTTGCATTATCAAATGCACACACAGTGAAAAAGTCAAATAACATGTCAAAATTACTGTTAGAAGTGTGTTACCCTCACAAACACGTGAAAGGCTGTTTGCAACCCTATGTCTGGTTGTACTGTGTTTACCTGATCATTATAGCAAAGCAATCTGTACAGGTGGTGGCTTCACACAGGAAGAGCAGATGAGATGCAGGATTTCATTGCAGGGAATGTGGCTACCACCTGATGTTAACTGGAGCATGAAGACACTGCGACAGATAAACCCAAATCATGGTTAAAATCATGGTTATATACAAAAAGAAAAATGTGCAACCCCAAATTTGTACAACTCCAGTTTGAAATGCATTTTCTTAACTTACTGAAAGATTTAAATTTTTCTGATTTCTCACGTCATTGCAATCTGGCAATGTAGGAAAATACGATAACTTAGCACTGCTTTGGCGAGAAAGCGGATTCACCTTTTGTACTATTTGGGGGTTTTTAGCAGTTGTGATCGTGGGTGGCTGGTTCAATCCTTGCTTGAATTATTCCACGAAGAATTTTTCTGGCAGTGGAACTGACAGTAATTACATCTTTTTACGTAACAGATCTTTTCACATTTGGATCATCATATCCTATATCTGTTACACTGGTCACCTATATTCACTTCATCTGGGTTCTTGAATAAAATGTAGGATAGACCCTGGCACAGGAATTCGTCAGAATGCATTGTCTAATCCTCATATGTCCAGAATACGGAATACTGATTTTTTCAAGTTCAGCACAGTCCAGGGTTATCGTGCAGGAGGAATTGGGGCAGCTCGTCCAGTTGTCCCCTTTACTTTGCTGCCTGCAGAAGTGCTCGTCTGTGAGCTGATCACTGTCAATACCTTGCTAGGACGAGAGGAACTCTGCAAAACAAATGCATGTTTAGGGGGATGCTAAGTGTGGTAGATTACCTGAGCGAGCCGGAAGTAGGGTCTGCCTGTATACCTGCACGGACAGATTCACACACATTTAGGTAAAATAGGCAAATTGAATTGAGGAAAATTAGGTAACATGATATTTCTCCAGGTTTTGGATATTCACATTCTTCTCTTATACATATGTATTGCCACATGATACATCTTGGTCTTTTGTTTGTTTGTTTTTTGTTTTGTTTTTGAGACAGGGTCTCACTTTGTAGTTCAGGCTGGCCCTGAGCTCACTGTGTAGCCCAGGCAAGCCTTGAACTCAACAGTCCTCTTGCCTCTCTGCTCCTGAGTGCTGAGATTATAGGCATGAGCCACCACACCTGGCACATTTTAATCTTTTAAACATATGATTATCATTTTTATGTAAAGGTCATATAACTTAGAGATCTGAAATGGTAGTTTGATAATCATTCTTCATTTGAAGTCATGAAGAGACCCATGTAAAACTGAGTCATGTAAAACTGGGTTGATCCAAGGTAGAGGGCCTCTCTTTTTAGGAGGCTTGCCTTAACATGTATATTTCATTTGTACAGTGCCAATTCACTGCAATTTTTCCAAATAGCTAAATTTTTCCATGATTTGTGTGTTTCCACAAAGAGAATAGAAGTATAGGAAATTTTGTCATTGTTTACAAGGATTTCCAGTGATAGGCCATGCATTAGAGAAGCAGCTAATAACAACAGCAGTATTAATACAATAATAGCATTGTAATAATCATCATGTTTACAGATTAGCAAAAGTATATTGGCAAATTTATAGATTGCTGTGTGGTTGCATGACTTGCTCTATACAGTTCCTTCATTACTCAATTTCATTTGGTCTCTTTTATTTCTGTTATTCTATGAGGTTATTCCTTACCACTTTCATTATTTGTTTTTCATTTGATCTAATGCTTCTGAAAATATTCTATCATCTTTTTATTATTTTAAATATATTACTGCCTACTTTATACATTTATTTATTTAAGATATGTAGATTTACTTTGAAGGTATATTAAATTTGAAAAAAAAGTGAGATCAGCCATATCAAGGATTTTCACTGTATATGCCTTGAAATTAAGAGTGAAGCCTCGCTCTATAAAGTCACATGGGAAATGTTTAAGTTGTACTTTAATCAAAATCCATAGAAGAAGAAAGTGATGATGTACTAAACACTGGAGATATACATATATATGTATATTGAGAAGTTTTCTTATCTTCTGTATTATGTGATATGTTGATACTTACACCTTAATTCTCAAAATTCTAAATGAGTATTGTCTTATCTCTTCATAATAGACTGAAATACCAAATTCCTTATAATTTGAGTATGGCAGTACAGTCCTACGATACTTGGATAGGGTTTTTTCATGAGTAAATACAGCCAAAGACACAGCAGCTACCTAAGCCTCCCCATCGCCTATAATGATAGAGTGGACTGTTAAGAGCACAGCTGAAGCCATTAACAATCTAGGTTGTATAATTTTCATATCTGTGTATTATTTTTCTACTCTTCAAACATGAAAAATGGATTTGCCAAGTTTTCTTTAAGGTGGCCAGAGACTGAGTTCTCACTCCATTAATAAATTATGTATTCCTTTTGAATGTCAAGAAGTTTAGAGCCAAATGCAGAGCTATCCCAGTCTCTTTGCTTATATTTTACAAGCAAAGTATATAAATGCTGTCATTGTAGTCTGAAGCCAAAGAACCAGTTGTGCAGCTAAGTAAGAACAGTAACCCTGACACCACACACCAAACACTGGTTGTACCACCTTCCCTGTGATTTTAGTAGTTTCTACACATGGAAATGTGACACTGAGGTTAGTCATAGATTATTACTCCAAAAGGTAGATTATATGATGCAGTATATTCTTTTCACTCCCCAGAGCATTGATGAGCTCATAGTATCAAACTTATTATACTGAGTAATGTTGTCATTCTTTCATTCCAACTGAAAACAATGAGCACTGTACTTTTTGCTGGATTTTTCCCAATCATGTAACACAACACTTGGTGTTTAGGAAGAAGGTAAACACATTAAGAGGGGTAAAGGAAGTTGAGGAATATCCACCACTGATGTCAGAAAACCCTCACCTGCTCCTCCTTTATCTATTTTGTAGAGATCTGCTCCTGGCCTCTGTCCTGACTCTGTTCCAAGTTCTGTGCTCTCTCTTTATCTATATTTCATTATCCTCTTGCTTTCTGAAAACTCAATTTATGTTTTATATCTTATTAAAAATATCCATTGCCAGGTATGGTGGCTCACGCCTGTAATCCCAGCACTTGGAAGGCAGAGGCAGGAGGACTGCTGAGTTTGAGGCTTGCCTGGGCTACATAGTGAGCTCAGGGCCAGCCTGAACTACACAATGAGACCCTGTCTCAAAAAAAAATTTTTTTTCAATTAATTTTCATAGTACCACTTTTTTCACTTCTAGACCATGACAGGAAGCCTATATTTTTCAATTAAACATCTACCTCACTATTTCAAAAACAAAAGGCAATTCTCACTCAAATGTAGCTGAAAATGGTTTTCCTTGTTACACAGACTAGATCATAGTCAAATTTGACTGTACGCTGCTGTCCCAGAGGACACTTGTGCTGTGTCACACAGATAGGGTGGGAGGATTTACCGACTCACTGTGGAAGGGCTTTGGGGTTTGTTGCATTTCTATGGCAGAAGAATGAATGGATAACCAAACTCAGCTGTGCTTCTTCCTGTTGATGCAAACTGGGAAGTCCTTTAGTCTCCATTTACCTCAGTTCCTTCCTGCAAGACGGGACTGAAAATGGTGTCATGGATTTGATAAGACCAAGTAAACTCAGCACAAGCAGAGCTTTAAGCCCAGCACCCAGATACAGGAACAGCTTCCGTTTCCTGACTGAGTTCAGCCGCCCTTGCATACTTTCCTCAGCCTGCATCCTCGGCCAGTTATGAGTCATCTTAGAGGAACAGTTTTTCTCAACCATTTTCTCAAAATGTTACCTTTATTTTTTTTAATAATAGAGTAGACTTTATTTTCGTTCCATTTAAATGAATGAGAATATAATAATACAAAAATAAATAAGAAATAGAGGCAAAGAAACTTAAGAACAAAGTACAAATACAAAATTCATAACTTTTACTGAACAGAAAATTTGGTTTATTTCTATTCCAATTTGACTTCATTTTGCATAAGATTTTTAAAAGATGGAATATATTTTCATTTCCGTGAAAACTTTCCAATGTTCTATTCCTGACTCATTTAAATCTCTGCATTGTATGCTTTTCTTGACAATTGAAAGACATCAATATTTATATTTTAAAGTCTATTCTAATTCTTGGAAAAGAAACACTCAGAGGAAGGAAACTATTTTTAGTTTTGTAATGAATCAAGTATAGTGAGGTTTTTATTTACACAAGTCCACACAGTGGAATTTGGAGTAAGTCTTTCTCCATATGCTCGTGCTGGTTCTAGAGTGTGTAGCCTGCTCTGTATGGCCTCTGGCTTCTGCACACTGTACTAGCCTTGTGTACTATTTTATTTTCAATTTCTGCCTTTGGTACTAAAGATGGCCACCCTCCCTGTGCTCACCAGAGCTTTCAGAACAGAAGCTGAATTTCCTGCTGGCTGTACCTCCACCACAGCACAACCTTTCTGACAGAAGCTTTGCCTGTCTGGGACAGATCTGTCCAGACCCCTCTGCCCTATGTCTGGGTCAGACTACAGGGCTTGTCTGCATCTGTGCAAAGCCAGCTGATGCTTGTGACTTCTGGCCTGGGGCATTCAGGGTTGGACTCGCTGTCACTAGCGTCAGGAGGACTTTAAGAACCTAGGTGATGACTGAAGCTTCACACAACGGGAAAAAACAATCCTCAAACCCAGGTGGAACCAGAAAAGCAAAGGTGCTGCCGGCTAACACAGCAGAGCAGGAGGTTTCACAGCCCCCAGCTTGAAATGACGCCGCAGAGCTGCGTGACAGCAGCAGAGCCCCAGACACAAAGGCAGACAGAGGCCAACACGATGAGTAGAAGATGCAGAAACAACCCTCGAACACATCCAGCTGCTTGACGTTAATGAAAGGGTCAAAAACACACACTGGAGGGAAGACAGCCCCTTCCTTGCGTGGAAAAACTGGCTGCCCAAATCTAGCCCCATGGCTCTCCCCATTCACTAGATGTATTTATAAATAAAAGTAGATCAAAGAATTAAATGTTAAACCAGAAACAATTAACATTCTGGAGATAAAATAGGTAAAACTCCAGAAATCCTAGGCTTGGGCAAGGACTTTCTGAAGAGACCCTGGTTGCACAGGAATTAGTGCCAGTAATCAACAAAGGGGACCATATCAAGCTTAAAAGCTCCTCCACAGCAAAAGAAACCATCAATAGAGTGAAATGACAACCCACAGGATGGGAGAGATTTCTGCCAGTGATTCCTTAGACAGTATTCATGTCTAAAATACATGAGGGCCCAAGGCCCAGGGATTTAGCTCAAGCAGTGTGGCATCCACCTTTCCAACATGAGGGCCTGAGTTCAATCCCCAGGACCGCAAAGAGGAAGCGAGAAAGGAAGAGAGAGTGAAGAGAACCCCCTATAAAGAATTCAGAGTAAGTTAGAGCCCCCCAAAGTAAAAGCCCAAACAAATGGAAAAGTGAAATAAACATTTCACCATGGTACAATGACCAATAATTACATAAATAAAAGTTCAAAATCACTGGTCATTGGAGAAATCCAAATTAAAACAAAACTGAGCTTTCATTGTACCCTAGAAAGAATGGCCATCATCAAGAAATCAAAATGTTTTTAATTCTGGGAAGGCTGTAGGGGGAAAAAGGAGCCTTCTACTTTATTGATGGGAGTGTAAACTGGTACAACCACTGTGGAAATCATTATGGAGCATCCTCAAAAAAATAAATCTAGAAATTGCATTTGACCTTGTTATTTTTCTTCTGGGTATCTTCCAGAAAGAGTAAAAGATGTGCTATTACAATAACACGCATCCATGTTAACTGTAGGCAATTCATAAATCCTGGAAGCCCCTGTGCATGATGTTTACACACAGTGAAGTACTCCTGCCCCCAGGGAGCAGATTGTCCTAGTCATCCTAAAGGAGCGGGCTGGGGAAAGGAGGATCCCACGCCCACTGCCAGCAGTCAAAACAAAGTCGGATCTGTGTCTCATCTCATACTCAGAGTCTAAAACTGGAAGCTGCAAGAGGTTTCCTGTGTTAAGCGTCCCTGCTGTGCCGTGAAATTGGTGGATAAATATCATTTTCCACAAATGTGTAAGTATAGGACAAAACAATAAAAAAGTCACTCCTGTAAAGATTTATAAACGTTTTAGGCTGTTCAGAAGACAGCCACATTTCTCAGCCTGTACAAGAGTAAGCACACTATGCACAAAGCAAGAAATATCTTGACCTGGTTCTAAAGTGTGAACTTACTGGAAGAATTCTATGGTGGCGTGTTTGTTGGGGCTGGAAGCCAAAACACAAGCCAAGGAGTTAAAAAAATAAGCCAAAAAAAACAGCAGCTCAGAGAGGACAGTGGAGGTTTTGTGGGTTAAATAGCTTGGGGCTACTGGTCATCTGGGCGAATGTTAAAGATCATCTTTAGACAGAGCTTCTGGATCAGACTAGGGAGAGGTGGAACCAAAAGGTCAGGACATGAGACCAGAACTAGAACTAGCAGATAACAGGATTTCTGATGCAGCCAAGGAGAGGAGAGTGCTGGAAACGGATGGTGTTGGCAGAATGAAAGAGGAGAGCTGACGCCTGTGGTGTTTGGAAAGGAAGTTGGCTGAATTTAGCTCCTGCGTTTCTCACAGATGAAGGATGGAAAGAAGACAAGAGTGGTTCCAATAAACTCAACTTATTAAAAAAGAAGAAGAAGAATGTTCACTGCAGTTTCTGGGGTAAAGTGGGATGTCTGATCAGATGTCCACAAAAAAGGAACAGATTTTGGTGGCATCTCAGCCAGAGTCTTTCATGTGCTGATATTTAGGAAGTGTAATTGCAGGAGGCACGAGAGCAAGAAAAAAAGGGAGGAAAGAGGAGGGGGGACATTTCTGCCAGGGCGGCAGGGAGCCAGGCATGCCTGGTACCTTCTACATGAGCTAGATTTGGCTGGTGATTTGAGCACACTGGACTCTCCCAGCTCACAGAGCCCAGAGAGCCCTCAGAGAGAAAGTGTGACAGCCAGAAACAGGCAGAGTTTAAACACATAGTCACTTGTGCCTCAGAGGCTGATTCTAAGTTGAATCTAAGCTACTTTGTATGTTCAAACTAATGGCTATTCTGAGTGTCAAATTGTTTTCTCATACTTCCCAGTAATAGGGCTTTGTCTTCACTTTCTCTTGTGTGTTGGACCTCTGTGGAAGTTTACAAAATACTGGCTCTTATTTGGAAAACTCAGCTTCAGGAAAGAGAGCTCCACTTAGAACTGCTGCTTGACTGGCTATTAAACCCTGTTCCATAGTTTCCAACTCTGTGTTTTTTGGCTTCTTATACCAGAATCATGGCTGAGAGGCGGGCAATTGTAGTTTCAAGTTTTCTGTCCACTCGCTGATTGAAATAAACAGGCAGTGGTGTCTGTCATATTCCTCAGTATTGTTTGCAGAAATGCAGGACCATGTGCACCTGAATGTCAGGACAGAAGTGTGTCCAATGCCCACACCACCATCTATGGCCATGGCTGACCCGGTCTCTCATCACACTGCCTTCCTGTGTCTTCAGCGAAGGCCCTCCACTGTGTCTCCCAGCACCCCTTAAAATGTCCTGAACTCCACACCAAAGCTCAATGCCCTCACTCACAATTAGTGCACAAAACCCCCCAAACAGTCTGCTTCCTTTTATATTTACCTTCCGGAATTCCTCTTCCACTTGCCATGGCTATTGCAGTACCTCTCATGTAGGAAGTCAGGCCACAGGTATACAATAAATGGTTCAGCTAAATTATTCATATGATAGCGTATTAGGTCTTTGGTGACTGACCCAATGACTAGACAATGGTACTGGACTAGAATTATGGTATTAGTTCAAAAGTAATTTGGTCCAAAGCTGAGGATTTAGCTCAAGTGGTTCCATGTCAACCTTGGATGCACAAGGGCCTGAGTTCAATCCCCAGTACGGCAAAAAAAAAAAAAAAGTAATTTCGTCCTAGAAAATTGATTTTATTTGCCTTTGAAGATCAAGCTAGCTTTCTTTCTTCTTTTGAGCTAAGTATGCATATACTATAAGTTTAAAAAATGTCTTAGGCTTGCATATATATATATATATATATATATATATATATATATATATATGCAAGATATACAAATACTTGCATATCTTGACCTATGCTAAATTTAATTTACAGATTTTGTTAATAAATTCATAATTTGAATATTACAGTTTAAAAGACACATATCATTTATGCAGGTGCTTTTGAAACACAGGAGAATGAAGACCTTAAGTTCTGTCCTGAACTCAGCCACCTGAGGGTCCCCCATCCCACAGCTCGCAGAACCGTGCACTCATTTACCTTGGAGATTATTTGGTTCTAGTGACGTTTTGAGGTTTTCTATTTTTGCAAGTTACCTTAAGTCATAAGTATTAAATAATTATGAAAAGCCTTCCAACTAACCCGAGATTAACTGAACAGGGCCTGAGCAAAACCAATTAAAAGGTTGCAGTGTCCAGAACCTGAGCCAGGGAGGTGTGTTTACTTTTTATAGTTTAAGGGAGGATGTTTTACATAATTTCACGGCAGAACCATGCATCGTCCTTCATGAGACCTTGACAGCAGACGTCAATACAAACATTCCTGCTCGGGGCTGCAGTTGGTCACAGGTACTTTTACCAACAAAAGACACCTTCATTTCCAAAAGCTGCATATAAATATTTTACACAGTTACCTAATTTTCTCAAAGTTTAAATTGATTATGGCTTATGTGCTTTTTTTTTTTTTTTAATCTGAAACCTGCAGAACTCTTTAATGAGATCCTGCTTAAGGGTGCTTCAGGAAACCAGGCCTGATTTACAGTACGGCAGCGCCCCCTAGAGCCACATGGCTGCACAAATTGACATTTTCTTGCTGTCTCATCCCATTAAGGGCACAGGAATGCTTGGAGGTGGCGTTTCCTGCAATGGAGAGAATAATGCAATGACAACAGCAAACTCCTGGGGCTTTTTCACGTTTCGTGCCTTTCTGTAGCCTACTGCGTAGAGCGTCGCCTGTGACCAGCCTTATCTGTGTGATTTACAGTAGAAATTCCCTTTAGGTGTGTGGTTGAGATCTTTTCATCATTCCAAATTCTGAACAGTCTCGCATCTGCCGGGGTGATGTACCTGGTCGTAAGCAGGTGTGCAACGTGTGTACATCCTGAAAGTGACAAAGCGATAGAAGTTGTAAGCTGCGGAGTGACTAGGCAGCGTCTTGAACGCACAGTCTCAGCCCACACGTGGGTAGCTGGGCCCTGCGCCTGCGGTCAGCGTCCCACAGGGCGCCACAGCCGAAAAGCCACCAAGGACATATACTGCAAATTTCTGTACTGCGTGTCATTCCCTGTTTTAGAATAAGGCAAAATCATTTAAAATAAAGAGATGACAGAGCAACCGTGCAATTTGTAACTTCTAGTCCGAAAAGCCGCAAATGAGAAACTTCAGATCTCCTCTCTGAATTTTGCTGTGTCTCACAGGTACCCTAGTTTCTAGAGCCCTGAAGAAATATTAAAAATCAAAGCAAATCCAAGCCCAAGTAGCTTTAATTCATTAATTGTAGAATATACTGAAGTGTATGGCTCTTCATGGTGGATAGAGATGGCACAGAAAACATGGATAGAACGAAAGTGAGCAGACAAAACCCACCGCACATCTCTCCCATGGTGGCAAATAGCGAGGGCCAAGCGGGAGTTTGGCTGATAAGAAGCTGCACTGTGTTCCCTCCTCCGACAGTGAACACTCGCTGTGACAGCCTCAAGTGCTGGAAGTCGGTGACCTCTGAGCCTCACACAGACCCGCCGTCTCCCCCCAGGCCCTGGCATTGCCTGCCCTGCCCTTCCGGCAGAGAGGCCTCCCGAGAGGGTGAGAAGGAGCCTTGCTGCAGAGGACTCTGTTCACGGCCTTTCCCCTCAGCTCTGACTATGAATTTTCTGTCAAGAAAAAGTAGAGATCTATTTGTTTTGGCTTCAGGCTGATGTAAGCTTTATGCTTCTGTTAAAGTACTCTCTGTTCCTCTTGGGAACCCGTGATGCATGTATCATAAATATCAAAACCTGCTGCCACTTTTGTACATCATCTCAAGTTATTCGTGTTTCTCTTGATTAATGTGTTTATTTAAAGCAAGACTAATAGATGTAATTGAGGTCACAAAAAGTGCTGGATTCTTAAACATGTTTTAATTTACCAAAAGCACAAATAAATATAAGGCTTTAAGTACAAGGTAGTATGAAAACTAAGAGGCAAATAATACAAAGAGCTGAAAGCAGCAGACGGTTCAACATTTGTGTTTCATAGCAACAAAAATTTGTTAGTGAAGTTTGACCTGCTGAAGTATATTAAAAATTCTTACGTTGTAAAAAAAGGTGAACAGTATTGATGGACTGATTGACTGTGTGACTCTGTGTGTGTGTGTGTGTGTGTGTGTGTGTGTGTGTGCACGCGCACGCATGCGTGCATAGTGCTGGGGATCAAGACCAGAGCCTCATACATACTAGACAAGAGCTTTGACACAGCTCAGGGTGTCATTAAAAACAACCACAGAGCACATAAAAAAAAGTAATCTGCAACTACCAAGAAAAACTTGAATTTTAGGTTAAAAAAAGTACATCTTTGAAAGTATATCTTACTTTGAGGGAAAGAGTAGTTCAAAATTGCCATTTTAAAACTTCATTGTTTTCTATGCTTCTAATGAGTTTCTTATTAAAGCTCTGAGGCTTAGTTTACATAAAATTATAAATCATGTTCTTCTCAAATATACTTTCAAATAATAAGTAATTTTATTGTCAAAAGCCTCTTTAAAATGCAATTGGACAATATTAGCAATGTACAGTGGATCTTTGGCCTACAAACTCAATCAGTTCCCAAGGGGCCAATTATAACTAAGTCAGTACAGCTGAGATCCACACCTGTACCTGGTTAAACACTATAGATAATAAGAGGCAGTTGAATCTTTCATTAACCCAAGTTGTTCATATGTCAGGCCAGTTATAACTTGAGCATCCACTGTATTATCTTTACACTGTATCCTAACAAGGGCTGTATAGTATGTTGTAAATGGCAGTCATCAACTGAAGAGACGCTTAGCAGTTGTATGTTAACCCACACACACACACTCCAGTAATACTGTCTAACAGACACGGAGCAGGCACTCACTCAGGTGCAGATAAAGCCTTACTGTGGAGTTTCCCACCTCCTGAGGTAGCCAGTTGTTTTTCAGGGGTCAGAAGAACTATAGATCTGTTAGTGCTAAAATTTCCAAATCCAGTTTCTTCATTTAGCGTAACTGTTTTCCATCTGTGAATCTTTCAATCTATGGAAGGCAATTAGACCTAAACTAAATAGGTTTAAACATCAATTCTCAAGTGATATAATTTCTGCATGTTCCATCCTTATTTCTTTTCCAAGTTTATCATTCTTTAGTTTGGCCGCAGAACCAAACTTTTCAAAGGTTATCTGAAAAGTACAGGTTAGATTGAGTATTGGTTGCTCAGAATTCAGTCAGAAATTGCGTTAGAACTTTTCAGTCTGGCTAAACACATTTTTCTCCATTTTCTACAATTAAGTAAACATTTTGATATTTACATTTTTAGTTGTTTTAGTACTCCCAGATGTATCCAACATAGTTTGTGGTACAAACTCCATCTGATAAGTCATGCTTTTTGAAAGCTAAGAGTTATACAATTACATTTTCTTTCTAGAATTCATTCAGGTGGTTGGACCTGCCCAATTATCAGTGATCATTTAAAACACATGGTTTGAGATGCCTGTCTGCATTCAGATAAATGACCCTGCGTTTTTTAGAGGACAATGGACTCAACTTCCCTATGGGAGCTGCAATAGTGTGTCTTATGAAGCTATTTTTGAAAATTCTTTTGGTTTTATTCATGCATTAGAAGTTTATACTCTCAAATCAGAACTCATCTGTGAGATGAAAACAGAGATACTGTCCACAATGAAAAACTTCATTAAAGAAGAGATCAGCAAGATGACACAATCTAAGATAGCAAAAGCATTGGCACCTTTTAAACAGCTTCAAGCAGAGCTCCAGGTGATGAAAAAGAAGAACAAAAGTTTGTGAAGTAGGATGAATAAAGTGAAAACCGAATTTCAGACCTAGAGGACAAGATGGCAGCCAATGAACAGGAAAGACATAATCTATGGAAAATGACAAGGGACCATGAGAATTCCACCCAACAGCTTCTAGACAAGTCAAAGGAGAATTACAAAAGACAGATTGGAGTCACTAAGGCAGCAGGAGACAGTGCAAAAGACATAAAATAAAAAATCGTTTGACAGATATAATGGCAGAAAACTTCACAGGAAAAAGAAAAGCATTGGACATACAGTTAAATGAGGCTTGTAGGACTCAAAAAGGCTGTGACATAAAAATATCTACACCTAGACATATAATTTTCAAGGTTCCAGATACACAACAAAAGAATGAAATACAGAAGTTTATACTCTCTCTGGTATATGAATGGGATCTATGAGTCTAAATATTCTATGTGAGATGCCAAGGATTCTGAATAATGTGCATGACAGGCCTTAACAGACAGCAAATAAGGCCATAGAAATATCTCATAAATACTACCCATGTTCTGCTTTACAGAAATCCTGAAGAAATCTACAACAGTAAATCAGCTGTCTTGTGTTTTCACTAGTATTATGTTCTACTTAATTTATGGAATTTTTTGATGTTTTCCAAAATATTTTCAAAGTTCTACTTTTAGAAGAGGTGATTTTAATAATTCTAATAATTTAATAACCCATTCTAATAATTTCATTTGTGAATTCTTCATGCCTCTAATTTAAATTCAAAATAGCAGTCTCCCTAATTGCTTCTAGATCATTTAATAATTAAAACCAGTTGCATGATTTAGGTTGAAGTAGGGTACTTTGATGTATAGCTTGAGATTGAGCTGTGATACAATGTATTTTGTGACAAAATTATAATAAGTGGACAGAAGTGAGTAAAATGGTAATGAAAGTTTCCAATTTTTAATATGTTTGTGCAGGGAAATAGTAAGAACATCTTTCCAGCAGTGTGGTTGACCCATGTCCGGCTGCAGGAAGTTGTTAGGGGTACAGAATTATACTGGCTAAATGTGAAGTTAGGTATTTTTTAGATACTTAGCACAAATCTTCAGGCTAACAGTCAACACAAATCAAGTTGAAGGAGTATCTAAGAAGCAGGGATAATATGAAAATATTCAGAAGGAAAGAAAATATCTTTATCCTGATTATACGAAGGATACAAAAGCATTTTCAAAGACAGTTTTACATTAGAAAGATAAGAAGCTATAGTTTATTAAATATTAACAGTAATGTAATTGAAATGCATCTATTAAGGTAATAAGTTTTAAACAAAGGAGATAAATGTGCATTTGACATTGGCTGTAGTCCATTCCAACATAGCTAACACAGAGTAAAGATTAAAAGTGTTTTATAATGTACCAATAAATTAAATTTTTAATAAATAAATAATAAAAGTGTACTAAGATGGCCAGGTCTAGATGTATAAACTTATACATATCTAACCACCTCAGATATCTATAATCAAACATAAATAAGCAAAATGTTAAGTAGAAGTCCTATGATAACCTAAAACATGGATGAGCATCAATTATAAATCACTTATTTCAAAGAATATATGGAGTCATAATTTGTATTTTAAAAGATGTTTCCTATTTACATGCATTTCTACTTTTCCAAAGAGAAATGAGAACTAAAAAAAATAAATTAAGAATAATTTCACTACTGGCCACAACTTTGGGAGAGTAAAGGTTACAGATAGGCATAATCAAGGAGGCAGAGGAGTAGAGCATGTCCGAGGGAGAGTGGGATTGGGAGAAAACAGAACTACCAAGGATCACTCCCTGGATCTTCATGACCCTCTTGCTCTATCTGGACAATACCCAAGTCATCTCTCCTTACTCGGCCCTTTCACTTATTCAGTGAAGAGATAGGAAGAACAACCTTGTTCTGTGCATCTCCCCAGTGGATACAGTAGTGGATGTGAGCAGGTATGACTCTCCCTGGGCTCCATATTCAGTGTGGATAATAAACTTGTTGGAGAGAATTTACTAATGTCATTTAAAAAAAAAAACACATAGGACCAGCAGGGCCTATAACAATGTAGAATGCTAAGCTAAGTTGTCCTTTAAAATGAAATTTAACTAAAGAATAGAGTGATATATATATATACATATATATATAGTGATGTATAAACTGAAATTTAACTAAAGAATAGAGTGATATATAAACTGATATATAAAGTGAAATTTAACTAAAGATAGAGCTATTTACTTCATTCCAAGATGAAAAATTAACTTGTCTAAAAATCTTGTAGTCAGACGTGGCGGTGTCACGTTTAACCCAGCTATGTGGGATCCATGACAGGAGGGTCAGTGGTTTGAGATTGGTCTGGGCAGCACAGTGAGGCCCTGTCTTGAGAAAGCCCATGTGACTGTCCTTGGAAAACTGAAAAGTCAATAAGACCATTGCATCCAGTGTGTGATAAGTGAGGGGAGAAGTAGAACCGATAGGGAGTGTATTTTATAGGCCCCAGCAGGGAACATTTGTAAAGCCATTTAAAGCAGTTAAGCAAGGGAAGCCAATGACAATGTAATTTGTCAAAATCTATGGATGCAGCATAAACAGTATCATCTGAGAGTGCATAGCAAAAAGTGCCTAAATAAAAATAAGAAGGACAGGAAAGGAGAAGACAAGAGAGAAAGGAAAGATTTCAGATAAACAATGTTCCTCAAGGGGCAAGAAAAGCAAGAGCAAACTCAACCCAGAATCAGGAAAAGAAAGATATAAAAATGATCACACCAAAAATACATCAACTAGAGATTTAAAATCAATGCAAAAAACATTGAAACAAAGATCAACAAAATGAACAAACCTTTACCTAGACTACAAAGAAAAATGAAGACCCAAGTAAATGAAATCATAGATTAGAAAAAGAAAGAGACATTACAAATGATTCCATAAGAATACAAAGAATTATTTGGGAATCTAATAAACAACTGTATCTTAATAAGTTCGAAAACTAAAAAACATGGCTGATTTCACACAACCCACTGAAATGAACCTTGAGAGCACAAAATACCCAAACTGATAACAAGTAACAAGATTCAATCTGCAATGAAAAATCTTCCAACAAAGAGTCCAAAAACCAAGTGACTGTACTGAGGAAGCTCACCAAATCTTAACAAGAAGAAATAGTTCCAATTCTTCAGCCATTCCAAAGTATTGAAAGGCAGTGAGTCCTTCCAAATTTACTCTATGAGGGTAGCATTTTTTCACAAAATCAAACAAGACATAACAAAAAGAAATACAGACCAGTATTTCCTAAACCAGTAGACCTAAAAATGCAAAAATTATCAACATAATACCAGACAACTGAATCCAGTAACACATCAAATATATTACATACTATGATCAGGTGGGATTTGTCCCACAGATGCAAAGATAGTTCAACATATACAAATAAACTATCATGACATATCACAACAAAAGACTGGAGAGCAAAACCGTTTTATCATCTCAACAGATTCAGGAAAAATACTTGATAAAACAACATGTCTCGTGATAATTTTGCTAAAAACGGAAAATATCTCAACAAAATAAAGTATTTGGACAAACACACAGCCACTATTGTACTAGGAGGAAGACCAGGATTGCCTCAGGATCAAAGGAAGGACGCCCATTTTTACCACGTTTCCTGTCAGAAATTTTAGCTAAAGGAATAAGGAAAAAGAGGGAAATAACAGATATGTAAATTATGAATGAGGAGGGCAAATTATCTGTTATTTTAGATGTTATGACTTTATACATATAGAAAACCCTAAATACTTCACCAAAAATCTATTACAACTGAAAAGTGAATCCAATAAGGCTGCAATACCTAAAATCAATAAGGAAAGTCAGTAGCTTTTTTATACAGCAATATTAAAATCTATAAAATAAAAAAGCAGTATCATTTATAAAATTGACATAGTCATAGGAGTAGAAAAATGCTTCTAAAATTTCTGTGACATATCACAAGGCCCCAAGAAATCAAAGCAATCGCAAGCTGAAGAGAAAAACTCAAGGCAAATGCCTGACTTCAAAGATCAACACAGTGAACAAAATAGCCTGGTTTTAGCAGAAAAGACACATGCACACTCACATGCACACACACGCACAGTCCAAGAGAACACAACTGATACCCAGAGATACATTGATATTGCTAGTCTAAGTTTTGACTAGGGAAAGATTCTTTGATAAACAATGATGTTGTTATGGCTGTTTCTAGAAAGCCCCAAAAAGTCTGGTCTGCTCATAGGTGGGGCTCTCAGAGGTAGCTGGACCCAGGGAATATGATGCTGGGGTTATGAGTGTGATCACTAACCTGTTCACTGAGAGGTTTCACGTAGGTGTGTGGCTAGAGTGGAGGCCCACCCTGGATATGAATGTTATCTGTGCCTAGGGGCATGTAGCCTGTACAGAATAAGCGGGAGAAACAGGCGCTGTCCTGTCTTTTGGCCTTGCTACTTCACTAGTTGCTGTCTTCCTGCTTTCTTTCTTCTTCCTAACATGACTGTTTCTGCTCAACAATTTAATAATAAAAAAACAAATAGTTGAATTAAAATGAGCAAGTTATCTAAATAAACATTCTATTAGCAGGATATATAAATGAACAACAAACATAATTTTTAAAATACCTCACATCATTAATCAAAACCACAATGAGTTAATAACTTTAACCTAGAGAAAGTAGTATCAAAAGCATAAAAGTAAATGCTGATTAGGATATAGAAAAAAGGAAACTCCTCACTATTGAAGGAATGCAAAATAATGTCTTTACAGAAAGTGGTGTGGAAGGGCCACAAAAAGCTATAAACAGACTACAACATAATGCAGCAACTCTGCTTCAGTGTATATACCCAGCAGATTTGTATCAGTATGCACAGAACTCTCCTGTGTGCGTCAGCACTGTTCAAAATAGCTAAGGTATGGAATCAACCCCCTGGTCCACTGACAGCTGAATGGATAAAAAATGCCATACACACACACACAAAGTGCTATTCAACCACACAAATCATGAAATTCTGCCATCTGTCATGACATGGATGGAACTAATGGATGTTAAGTGAAATAAATTAAGCACAAAAACCAACAGTCATGTTCTCACATGTGAAATCAAGTTTGATCTCAAAGAATTTGAGAATTAGAACAGTGGTGGCCAGAGTTTGGGAAGAAAATGGAAAGGGAAGATTAGAGAAAGTGTTGTCGACAAGTACAAAGATGTGGATGGGTCTCAACAAGGACTTGTCATGTCCTACAGCAGAGTCGGACCATAAAGTAAGACTATAAAGCTGACACTTATTAGTTTAGTATTTCAAAGTTCAAACGAATAGTAACAAATATCTTCCTAAATGGAAATATGCTTTATTCCACCAAGATCATAAAATTTTGATAATCTATAGATATAGTTGTCGTAGAGACAGAGAAAGTAAACTGAATCCTGATATTCATTCTATCATCAGAAAAGGAAGTTTTTCAAATTATTCATTGGTTTTTAATAGGAAAGGAGAGTTTAATAGTCAAGTTTTCCAGCTTCAAGCCATCATAAACCTAATTCAAGTCACCTTGCAAGAGTAAAGTGACTCAATAATGTCCCAAAGTATCTGGGGAACCTACAATATTTAAGGGAATGTATGTAACAATACTCATAGAACAACAACAACATAAAAGCTGGGTGTGGAGGCTCACACCCATAATCCAAGTACTCGGGAAGCAGAGGCAGGAGGATTGCTGAATTCAAGGTTTGTCTGGGCTACATAGTGAGCTCAGGGCCAGCCTGCATTACAAAGCCAGACTCTGTATCAAAACAAAAACAAACAAACAAAATAACTCATGGGGGCCGGAGGGTTAGCTCAGTGGTTCTGGCCCTTACCTTGCAAGTGCAAGGTCCTGATTTGATCCCAGTAACCACATACAATGCTGGGCGTGGTGACTCACGCCCACCAGCCATCAATACCACATACCACAGTGCTGGGTGTGGTGGCTCACGCCTGTCATCTCAGCACTCGGGAGGCAGAGGCAGGAGGATTGCTGAGTTCGAGGCTTGCCTAGGCTACATAGTGAGCTCAGAGCCAGCCTGAACTACAAAGCAAGACCCTGTCTCAAACAAAACAAAACAAAACAAAACAAAACAAAACAAAAAAACTCATGGAAGAGGAAGGGCTGGTAAGAAACTTCTACAGAATTCTGTCAACATAACTTCAGGATAGCAGCCCTCAAGATAATTGAGATCTTATGAGTAAGTTAAAAACTCTATACAAGCCTATGAAAATGCTTGTACAGAAGGACAAAACAGAGAGAACATAGTGGTTATGGCTAATTTTAAAATTAAAAACCCAATTCACAATAACCAGGATATGGAATCAACCTAGTTGCCTGTCAAGAATGAATAAAGAAAACATGGTTAGTCACCCATAAAAGGAAGGAAATCCTGTCATTTACAGCAATGTGATATAATTGAAAGACATTATATTATATGAAATGACTTGGACCCAGTTCTCTTTCAGGTGTAAAAATTTTAGAAAGTAATCAGAAAGTAGAATAGTGCTAACCAGATTTGAGAAGAGGGGGCAGGAAAAGATCCTTGGGTTTGATCAGTGTGTGCAGTATGCATATTAAGGAAGACCATACAGATCCTTATAAATCTGTATTTTTTTTTTTGAGACAGGGTCTTGCTTTGTAGTTCAGGCTGGCCTTGAGCTTACTATGTAGCCTAGGCAAGCCTCGAACTCAGCAATCCTCCTGTCTCTGCCTCCCGAGTGCTGGGATGACAGGCGTGAGCCACCAAGCCAGGCATTTATAAATCTGTATTTTTAATACACATGAAAGAGGAAACTCATAAACAAAATTTAGCTTACAGAGATAAAATTTCATTCAAATCCTTCAAACTACATCACATTGAAGTTAAAGGAAATATGACCTTTCTCAAAAGATAAAGGGTTAGACAAGAAAATAGAACTTAAAATGTAATAAATGTTAACACTTTATAAATAGAGACATTTTATAAAATTTAATCTAATAATCATAACAAAAATTACCAAGTTGAAGTAGAAAGAAATGTATAAAACAGTGTGTAGACGGAATAGAAACAGGAAGCAATTAAGAAATATTAAAACTGTCACTTTCATTTATCATGGTGGTAGAGTTTCTAGCTAGTGCACTAATTTTTCTTAAATGGAAATTATATGGGTGTGGTTTTAAAAACACTGTAGAGCTGGGAATTATAGCATGAAAAAAATGAGAATTAAGATGTGCCATGTACTGGTATAAATTCTCAATGTTGAAGTGATCATAATGTATATAAGAATGTACCAATACAGTCAATTTAAAAAGTAAAAAACACTGTAGAAAATATAAAAAATATAGAAAATTATAGAATCAATAAAATAGTATCAATTAACTGAAGATGATTATTGAAAAGTGACCTGCATTTTTGTATTTTATTACCAAAGCTTTGAGGAAAGAAAATATGAAATATCATTTGTAAGTTTGTAAAACACCTGTGAATAAATATTTAAATGTAACATACAATGAATATTCAAAATATTCTATTATATTTAAAAAACAAATACAAAAGAATATTTCCTTGAATGGAGAGAGTTACTGTTATAAAAATGTCTTTGGCCCCTATAATATATCATTGCTAATAATAACACAAATGTGTACTGAACACAGGAAGTAGTGCTCAAGAAACTGTATACAAGTAACAGGGTCATCTGTTTTTTAAAGTTTGAATTGACAATAAAAGTGTAAAATATGCCTATGCCAAGAATTTCAGTAAATACGCTACAGTTGATGTCACCAGTCACTATTCAATTATTGGTTATTCAGCAAATCACATAAATAAAAATGTGCATTTAAATTAAATGTCAAAGAATAAGTTTAGTGGGGCTGGAGATTTAGCTCAGTGGTTCTGGCACCTGCCTCGCAAGCGCAAGGTCCTGAGTTCGAACCCGGTAACCACATACAACAACGCTGGGTGTGGTGACTCACGCCCACCAGCAATCAGTACCACATACCACAGTGCCAGGCATGGTGACTCATGCCTATAATCCCAGCACTCAGGAGGCAGAGGCAGGAGGATTGCTGAGTTCGAGGCTTGCCTTGGGCTCCATAATGAATTTGGACCAACCTGAACTACAAAAAGAAAACCTGTTTCAAAAAAGAAAAAGAAAAGAAAAAAAAATAAGTTTAGTCAAAGTAGATTGATACCATGCAATAATAAACCAAGTATTTTTTTAAACCTCTGTAAAGGACTGTAACCAGTTTTTTTTTTAAATTGAGTTAATTTTCACTACTGAAACAAATCATATTTGCTAAACATTTCCAAAAGGTAAACATTGCTAGTAAATTGATCACATTTTGTATCTGTATACTTTTGAATGAATTAAATACTTGATAATGTTAGAAATATAAAAATATAGATAGGCTAGACAGAAACAAGAAATTTCAGAATTTTAAATGACAAGAAACAGTTAATAAGAAAAATGAACTAGTAAGATACAACATCCTTTTACTGAAAACAAATACTTATCTGATATCTTATGTATACATGTGAATTTGGAATCTACTTATATAGAAGTTGACATTTATTGGAAAGAATATAAGATAAAATAGTCCCCGATCCATTTTGTTTGCTTCCTTGGTTCACAATTTGGTTGGTTTTATGTGTTTTCCAAAGATAAGAGTGGTTATTCCTTCCTTCCCAGACTCTAGCAGTTTTATTGACTCTCTTTAAAGACATGAAATGAAGTGGCACGAATCAGTCTAGCATTTTCAGTGGATTCCTATTGTTTTCTGCTTCTCTTTGTACCATGCAGAATCCTCTGTACAGCCTGCACAGGCTTCTCAGCCCACACCCTGATAACCCGCTCCCTCCCCTCATAACCTGAACCTGTCCCACCTTGGCTGACAGGAGCATGGAGGGTTTGCCTGGCTGACTGGGTCAGGAGCCGGCTGCCCCAAGAGAAGGATTCCTGAGCCAGCGCGCTGCCCTCCTGCCCAAGCCCACTGCCATGGGAAGAGTTGGTGGGGAGCTTTTTTCTCCTTTAAAGCACTCCAGTATGAACCACATACTTTTGTTTGTTTGTTTTGTTCCCTTCCAGCAAAAGGGAGCTATATTAAGATTGTAGCATACTCTCATTTACTCTTTTCTTAAGTCAAATATAAATTTTCTTTAGGAAGGAGGTGTGAACATCTGCAGTATCCCTGGTTTGAGTCTGTTGAAAGAGAAGGAAACAGTAACTATGGTAACTCTAAATACAGTCTCCTCGGCTAAGAGTAAGGTTTCTGAAGTATATTCACTAACCCTGGGTGCCACAATCCTCCTGCGTTTAGAAATGAGTCTTTTTAAAAATTTTAATTTTTATTGGTACATTGTATATACACATCATGATCACACTCAATATTGGGAATTTGTACCAGTATATGACACAATTTAATTCTCATTTTTTCTGTTCCCCTACCCATCCTACAACTCCCCACCCCCTAAATAAGCTGTTTCACTTTTTTTATTACCATCACATTTTTTTCTTAAACCGTCATTACTCATTCCTCTACCACATTTCCCTTTGAATATTTTCTATTTCACAATATCCATCATACATTCTAGAACTCATTAACATCTTCAGTTTCTCATACCCGAGAACAGATACAATATTTACACATCTGTGACCTATTTATTTCAATAAAAGTCTTTTTTGCAATAGTGCAGCTCAGGGCCTACCCATTTCAGTCTCTGTCACCAAAATTCTTTTTATCAGCAGGAACCTTACATTATACTGCTAATATGTCCTCCAACCTGTTCAATTCCTTCACTTCTATTTCCTCCCTGGTCCACTGTATCATTATCATTTCTCAAAGTGGTATAACAGGGTCTCACAGAGTAGTTCAAGCTGGCATTAAACTTAGTAGTAGCACAAGCTGGCCTCATACTCAGAGCTCCTCCTGCCTCAGCCTCCAAGTATGGGAATACAGGGGTGCACCATCTCATCCAGCAAGCCTTTGCACTGATCTCATCTTCTACTATAGCTCCTTAAACACGTTCCTCATATAGCAATTGTTTTGTTATTTTGAATACATGCATAATATTAATTGTTCACAAGACTATGCTTTAAGGTTGATTCCCTCTCTCACTCCAAAGTTCCATCCCCACTATCCAGTTTGTTCATGTTTGCCTTTGTTGGAATTGGCCACTCATATGTACACTGAATTATAAGCATATGTATGTTTCTTCCCTAAAGGTGAACATTCCATAGACAATATTCTGTTCTTTGATGTCCTATTTTAACAATTTCTTGGGACAACTTTTTTACAGTGCCACATAAATCTGTTTCTCTTCCTAATATACACTCTGTTGTATGATTGTTCTGTAATTTACTATATTAATTTGATGGGATTGTTAGTTGTTTATGAGTTTTTTGCACAGAAAAAAATAACATTGCAATCAAAATAACACCCTCATTCTATGTGCATATAGGTGGAAGTGCATCATTAAGATAAGCTCCTAGAAGTGAAGAACTGTGTTCTTTGAACTTCTAAATCAATTTTGGCAATTAACCAAATTTCAATGACAAGGTAACAGCTTAATTCCTGGCACCATCCATACTATATGAAATCAGTCCCTGAAACCTCACCATCACTCAGTGTGATCAGCCTTCCAAATCTTGTTCACCAGCTGTGTAGAGATGGTAAATATCCAATTATGAGTAAGAGTAAGCAACTTTAATGTTTATAGCTACTTGTATCTTTTGTGTTTTGTTGTGTTTTGACCATTGGCTATTTTCCTGGTGGTTTTTGGGTCTGTTTATTTTGATTCCTTCTATCACATGTTTTGGAAACAGAAATGAAAATTTGTAGTCAAAATTAGCAGTGCTTTCTTTCCCTTTGGATTCTGGTTTTGTGAGTAGTCTTAAGGTTTTCCTGATTCTGATGTTCCTCTGTATCTCAGACTCCATATGGGGTCACCACAGCTTCGTGGTATTTCCCACCCTGAGGCTCCACTGCAACCCACTTCACCATTAGGCCAGATCTGGTGGGTGCCATGAACAGTGTGAGGTTCCCTTGGGGGGCGCTAGAAAGGAAGCCATTGAGAATGATAGCAGAGAAACCAGCCTCACCAATACAACACACAGGTGGAAAGAGGTAGAGGTCACAGTTAATTTGAGGAGGAGAGCAACAGAACAAGAATACAGGCCCAGGCCCATGTCAGGACTGGTTTTTGATATACGAGGAAGACTTCATTAATGACTTCCCTTATGTGACACAAACTCAAGGGAACAGCAGTCCTGTTGTGAGAACTTCATATCTCACTGAGTGTTGTATTGTGGTGTTAATTTCATGCAACATTTACCTTCAAAAAATGAAAAGTGAGATAAATTTCATGGACACACAGCAATAAACTTTCACTTGGCTCAAATACCTTTAGATTCTTCAAAACTCAAGTGTGTTTCATAATATAAAAGAGTTCCTCATTTTTTCAACAGCCCCAAGAGTATATTCTAAATAATTACGACAAAAATTGAGTACTAAAATCATGGCACATATGGCCATTTTATCCTGTCTTGCTTTCTTAAATGAAATAAACACCCCAGAAGCAAATGCTTTCTTACAAATAGGAAGCACTGAATGATAGCATTAGTTCCCACCGTTTGCCATGGTTTTAATCATTCTTACAGTTTTAGCTTCCTTTCAGACCCTTCCCCTGTAATGCTGGCCCTAGTCTGTTGAGGTCTAACTGAATGCCCAGAACCTGGCTAAGACCTTCAGGCCATTCCCATCCCCTGGGGAATGCCGTGGGTGATTCTGCTGGCAGATGGGACCACAGCACACATGGCGGGGCGGCGCAGAGCCCTCCAGAGCATGGGTCAGGGTGGCTGATGCTGCAGATCTAGCTTCTAAGTGAGTCCAGCATCACTGTGGTGTTTCCTCAGATGTGTCCTTAACTGACTACTGACTTGCCTTTTTTTTTTTTTTAACCAAAGCTAGTATCCAAGGTCTTGAATCGGTGTCGGTTCAATAATTCAGTTTAAAAAGTGCTTTGCAAAGTGGAGCAAAACACTCACTGAAGACAGAGATACTCTGAGGAAAGAATGTCATAGTTTTGCTGACTGGGAAGATAGTATTTCCTTGGACTTCTGCTGTCTGAGTAAACTGGGACCCTGTGCCGTTTGGTTCCTCAGCAGGAGCATTCCACAGCCACTCGCCCAAACCTGAGTCGCTGTTTAGAAGGGTTACTTATAAACTGATACTGAGCTAGAATTGTATCATGCTTTAATTATAGTATTTGTGCTGCCGAAGCGAGCACTCATGCTTTAATTATAAAATTGGTCTCTATTGAATTCATTGATTATTATTGTGTGGGTATTATGTACTTTTAATTTGGGTAGATAAAAATAGAAACTGAAATGCTAGACAGTACGAGATGATTCTTCAAGATTTTATAAAGTCTTTGTAGTAGCTGTACCTTATTAGTATAATACATAGACACTTGAAAAGTAGGCATATTTTGTTTCTAAAAATGCATTTCTGTATCATTATTTAATTTTCAAATAAGTACTTAAAAACTATTTCATGGCTATTTGACTGAATGATTTAATACCAACTGACAAGGAAGATTGGGGAGAGAATGTAGGGAAAAGTATTGCCATAACTTTATAATTACTCTTACCACACCCAAGAAATTTCAATTAAGGCAAACTTAGAATAATAAGAGTTATTTTTGTCAAGGACATACTATGATCCAAATATTGTACTAAGCCCTTTATGTACAAATTCCATTAACTCTCAGAAAAGTATTTTAAAATGTGGAATCTATTTTCCAAAAAGTTAATTAATTTGTCAAAAGTCATAAGCAGAGACACTGGTGATGGGAAAAACTCAGACATTACTAAAGTCTGTGTTTACTTTGTCTACTTTTGGATTCTACAATTCATTGTAAGTTTTACTTTATTTTTGTTTTTGTCTTCTGATCATTACTCAGTCTAAATAAGTTTGTCAAAGAATGGTGAGACAACAGATTACTCTCAGCATTCTTCTCCCTGTATCTAGAAGTCTTGAAAAGTTAAGTTTCGTGTCTGGGAGGAGTCCAGAAATTCAATTTAAAGCTTAGACAACTTATCACCATGTTAAGACACCAAAGGTGTCCCAAATAATCAAGGCCTATAGGGTTCAAGTCATAAAGGCAGAGGTTGAACTGGACCTACATTTATCAATATATTCTTGGACTCACAAGTTGTCAACTTGTGAAAATCTAGGATATTTAAAGAAAAGGACCCAAGCATGGAGAGGAGTAAGTAATCAATCATGAGTATATGGACATTTTGTGGCTTTCAATTACATGTAATTACCAATTGTAATCAAATCATCCTGTGAAATGTTCCCAAATGGTAATAAGAAAATCAGAGTCACATTAATAATCAACAGCTTAAATTTGGGGTATAATGTAATTCTAAGTTGAGAAAAGTAAACTATGACAAATAGGCAAATTAGTCTTTCTTTGCTGAAATAAAACATTAGATTATATTTCTTGGCTTCTTCTGTGATGTGATTGGTCCTAAATTTTCTTCCATCATAACATCTGTCTACATTCAGACACTTAACAATGTGACAGAGCAGCTTTTTGTCATCCACAGTGAATGGTTTTCTCACCCTTGGGCTCTGAGCAAGGCTTGTAGTCACTTTGGTTGTTACCAGGCAACATTAAGGGCAGGGTGCCCACCCCAGGCCCAGCCTCAAGAGGAATTGCACACTCTATGGCTTTCTTGGACGCCCCATGCCCATCACCGAGAACCACACTGGCCAGCTTGCTGGATGGGAAAGAACACAGGACGGAACCCAATTCTCCTGCTTGAAGTCAGGTTAGGTCACTGGGATTTTCATGGAAGTAACAGACATCTGAAGACCTTGATGAAGCCTGGGTAAAAAAAGAACTGGCCATCTGAGCCTTACCCAGATTTCCCATCTACATAGTTGGAAGTTAATCTGACATTTGCTATTTTTGCCATGCCATCCACCAGCTAATAAATCTCCTGTTCTCCATGTCAGGGTCCTAAAGATCTCTGGAGACTAGGCAGCCTTCCCGTTTCCACCCAGAATTGATCTGTTTAACTCACTGCTGGATCTGTACCGGTTGTAAAGTAATAACATAGATACATTAACTACACAGCATGCAAACATGTCTACTTAAAAGGTAAAGATAGACTCTGCTTTGCCAAATATCATTCAATGAATTTAAAAGACTTTCTTAGGCAAGGACAGGAAGATATCTCATGAGCACTGCATATTTCATGTTGTCATTTTTACCAAGTTCAGAAGATATGTCATCTTATTTTCCATCAAACTACAAAAGCAGAACAGTCTGAGATTCTAACTTCGAGTCTGGTAACTTTAGGTATCATACTAACTTCTAGCTCTATATTTAAGAAGAAACTGTGTTTCTGTGCCGGGCGTGGTGGCTCGCGCCTGTCATCCCAGCACTCAGGAGGGAGAGGCAGGAGGATTGCTGAGTTTGAGGCTTGCCTGGGTTACATAGTGAGCTCAGGGCCAGTCTGAACTACAAAGCGAGACCCTGTCTCAAAAAAAAAAAAAAAGAAGACTGTGTTTCAAACAACAATATCTATGAACAATGTTCAGATCCAAAGAAAATCACCACCTTTTGATGATTAGCAAGTGCTTAGTATGACCACAGCTTCTTTATTAATTCATGATACTGATAACCATAGAACTACAGTAACAATAAACATTTACAAAAAATCCTAAAGAAAAAGCAAAAAGAAACATCATATGGGAAAGTACCTTAAAGAGTAATTTACTACAGAACCAGGAAAAAAGTGTCATATTAAATAAAATTCAAAAAATTATTAAATAGGTATTAAATAGGGCAATAATGTCATAAGGGAGAAAACAGATTGGTTTATAAAAATAAGAAAATGAAATATAAAGTCAGTGAACTGAAATGAAAAGGAGCATAGGTTTGATCAGAGCAAATTGCAATAAAACTGAAACTACAAAAATTTGGGTAAAATACACATAGAATTTACCAAATACACTTAGTGCCTTGAGAATATCAAATCAAAAGGAGGGGAGGGTTAACAAGGTGATTATACCAATGAAGATTAAATGAACAATTATCCTGTGCCACGTTATTTTTCCAAAACACCAACTGCTTTTTCAGCTTCAAAAGAATCCTGCAATTTCTGCACTGTCCTCACTTTGCAGATAGAAAACCTGGGCTGTGAGTTTATGGAAGCTTCCCGAGGCTACAGGACTTGTAAATAGCCCAGCTGTAATTTAAACCAAGATAGCCTGGCTCCAAAACGTTCACTTTTAGCACCAATGTAATAAAGCTGTTCCATTTCTCTGAAGAATCAAGACATTAAAGAGAAAACTTTCAGGTGCTTTAAAAAAAAAAAAAAGGCTTGTGTAAGCAGATCAAAGGAGTTCACCAGATCTCACAAAGTTAATGAAAAGGGAACCATGCTAGATAAGTCTTGGAAAAACTGTTCGTGTTAAAAAGTTAAGTTTTAAACTTAAGATGTAAGAGCTCAGGCCAAAAAGAAAAGCAAAACAAATTAACTTCAATATGATAAAAACAATATCTACTATGGATTTGATACAGGGAAGCAAGCCTACCTCCCAACCTGCTAGGTACCTGGAACGCAAATTTGCTTTCTCTAAAATTAAAGAATGAATTTTAGGAATACATCGGTTAAGAGCAGGAAAACTTTACTGAGAAAGAAAGCTTCTGCCTAAGAGGGACAGAATGAGGACCTGAAACTGGAAGACCCAGGATCACTTTTTCCAGGGGGCATTTATGGAACAAAACCACAAGGTGAGGTGAGGTTCAAAGTGCAGGCTACATATAAGATTTTTAAAAGGTGGACAAACTATGATCAACCAATAAGATTAATACTCATTGAAGGGGAATCCGACGGCAGAGGAACTCAGTAACAAGCATACAAGAATTTTCAGTCAAGGGTCTTTTCTGGGAAGGGAGGGTCAAGATCTTGGCCCTCCACCCTGGAAGACTGGCATCTATTTAGAATATCAAGCACTGCTGTTTATCCTATGGGAAACTGATGCCTATTTAGAATATCAGACTGACACCTACTTACAATATTAAGCACTCTGTTTATCCGAATTGGGTGGGATAGTTTTCTCTTTTGCCAATGCTGACCTCCATGTTGGCTCCTTCTCTGTGGGCTTTTCGAGGACCAACCCTGTCTAACTCCCTACAGGATGTCTCTGCTTTGCCAAATATCATAGCTAACCTACCTATCACAGATTTCTTTTTTCTCCAATTTGAAAGGGCAAAAGAAATGCCAGTAAAACAAAAGAAAAAAACAAAAAGTGGTGGGGAGATGTGCCAGAAATCTCTGGTAAATTTCTATCTGTGTACTAATGAACTTGATAATCTTAGGAAGCATAGTACTCCTACATCATCAACTAAAAATGAGAAACTTGTACTTTCAAAGTAGTAGGCCACTTAGATATAAAACACATAAATATTACTATAAAGTAGATAGAAATCACAAAAACAACCTGATATTCAATATTTAAAGTATAAAGATAATTCAATGGTGTTTAATATTTTAAAATTCAGATTAAGAAATTGAGTGAGTCATGTGTGTATGTGTTTGTGTGTATCTGATGGTAGAGATGAATAGAGAAATGTAATAAAATTACTTTTATTATAAAGAGAGAAATGGTATATTGTGGAATCACTTGAAATAAATGCAGATAACTTAGATAAAGTGGTAGAAAATTTGACTCAGTATTACAGTGAAATTCTCATCTCAGTTTGAGAGACACATAATCAAGAGTAACTAAATATTAAATAAATATTCAAGAGTCGGCCTAATAAGAAAAATGTAACAATCAAGAGCATCTTGATATATACGTGGTTGTCTGACAAGAGAAACCCAGTGTACACATAAAGAACAATGCAAAAGGTAGGTCAGGTAACAGGGAAAAGTGTTTTTGCAAAAGGGAAGGGAACCAATAAGTGGAGGAAGATGAGAAGGAAAGGAAGGGGGTGAAGAAAGAATTAAGATGTGTCATGTATTCATACAGACTCCAAAAATGTGTGTATCACCATTTAATTACTTTTTATTTGTACAAATAAAAAGTAAAAAACAATATTTAAAATGGAAGAAAATGGAAGAATGTTTCATCCGTAAATAGAAACAGTGGCTTTTGTTGGTACATTAGGGCAGAGGCCCTCTGTGACCCTCCGTGGTCCTCGGTGGACCTCTGCGGTCTTGAATGGTCCTCTGTGGCCCTGCATGGTCCTCCATGGTCCTCAATGGTTCTCTGTGGCCTTTGGTGGTCCTCCATAGTCTTCCGTGGTTCTCCATGGCCCTCGGTGGTCCTCCATGGTCCTCTATGGCCTTTGGTGGTTGTCCGTGGTCCTCTGTGGTCCTCAATAGTCCCAACTCCCAGCCTGCTGTCCTGCCACCCACTCCCAGCTGTGCTGCAGAGAGTTCGCCAGACTCCTGCAGGGCGGCTGTGTTCCAGTAAACAGCAAGGAGACAGACACAGAGGAGGACACACCTCAATCACAGAGCACCTGCCATGGCGTCATACACTCCTCTGTCCCCTTGGCCAAGACTTGGTCACTCTGAAAACAACTTCAGGAGAGGCTGTAAAATCCTCAACGTCGATGGCTGAACACAGAGGTGCCTGTGGGGGCGGGGGGACAAGCAGGCTATCAGAGAAACTTGGTCTCTTCCACAGAGAAGAGTTTAAACAAAGGCACGAAACACTCTGGCATAGTTAAAGAAAATGAGTTATGTTGTTTTAGTTAGAACAACCACAGGAATGTCTCTGCACAGGAGAAACATTTCTCCAGAGATAAACAAAAAAGACTATTCAAAACTGTGGAACATGCTAGAGAAATCAAGTGCAGCTCTACACACATGCGCACACACACACACACACACACACACACAGTATTTTAGGAACTAGAGTGAGCTAGGAGAAAAGTCCTAAAGGATTTTAATGAAAGAATTTGGTCGATGTGATGAGACTATCTGTGTTTGCTGATTTCTGGTTTATCAGAATTTAGCTCCTCCCATGTCATAGACAGAGACAGGGCACCATCTCCTTCTGTGACTGCACTTAAAGGGATGTCCCAGTCCTGGGGACACTGGACTATGAGAAAGGCTAGAACGAAGAAAAGACTTACCTCTCACGAGACAGAGAAATCATTTAGAATTGGAACTTAGCTACAGTGAACACTCTGAAAAAAGGTCAGAGGGCTGTGGGCTTAAGGAAGCCTCTCCAAAGTCTGAACAAACTGATGGAAATATTATGATGTTGGGGTTGTAATGGATTCCTGAATGCAGGTCAGGGAGCAAAAGCATGGGTCGGGTGCAGCACTCAGCCAGACACCATGTCTTAGAATGGAAAAGCTACCCCGGGCCTTTGCATTCATAACCTCTGGTAATCATATTGCTCCAGGACTACTGAAAAGAAGCTCTTTAAGCGAAGAGGAATTTGCAGTGGGTGAGTCTCCTAAAAGCCACTCTAAGCCCAGATAACTCCAAATAGCTAGAACAAACACAGGGACTGTACCAGAGGGCAAGTGCACTGAAGGACACTTAGTATTCATCACACCAGTGCTATTATCTTAAGCACAGAGAAATCAAATTCCAAGTAGCTTCCAGTCCTGCATAAGTGAATCCCGTCAGACACTGGCTGACAAAAACACCGGCCCAGTATCAAGCTGCGTGCTGGGTCACACAAGGGTGTCACAGAGCAGCGAGGCCTAGAGGCTCACACTCAATAGGTAACAAGCAAACTTCAAAAGACAGAATACAAGACTGGGAGCCCTTAAACGTTTTGACACATTTCATTATTTAAGTGGATCTTTATATACCTTAATAGAGAGCTTTAATACCTTATAGTAAATGCAGTTAGCCTGGTGGAGTGTGTGTGTGTGTGTGTGTGTGTGTGTGTGTGTGTGTGTGAAACTGTGCTGCAACTGGAAAAAGGAAAGCACTCATATTTGTGATCTGGCAAACTGTGGAGTCCGAAGCTATTTTTGTCTTTAAACTGTGTAGCCCTGGATCCAACAGTCACCCTTTCCTCTTCTGTCTTCATTTATGCATCTTCCCCTGGGACTTGATGCGAAAAAGTACAAGGCCTTCTGGGATTTGCACAGAAAATCATGTAGAAACTTAGGTGACACAGCCTCTCTCCAATTAGCCACTGTTGATTTTGTGCTGTTCTCACTTGTCTGGCTGGCTCCGCATGGAAGTCACTCCTGGTTCAGGCCTCTGCAGCCTCCTCTGCAGGGACTTGCCTGGAGTCGCTCCAAGCTGACATGTGCTCCTAGAAATTGGGGGTTGAAATGGGTACCAACTCCATGTCCTGCCATCAAGCCAGATTCCCACTTTGAACCCAACTCCAAGCAACAACAAAGCAGCGTGACCAGGGGAAAGCGTGATGCACACAGCGTCCCTGGCTCACAGGCTGTTCTGCAGGCTGAGACCCAAGGCTTCCTGAGCAGTATGAGCAGAGCGGAATGCACTGAGCCTCAGAGTGCTCTTAGGTCCTTTTCATGTGACCAAATGAAGGCCTTCCAGGTTCCCAGCCATAAAGCAAGGGTTGCATCTGTCTGGGGGCTTTATTCTGCAGGGACAGCAGAACTGGAATAGTGACCATCACTGCTATCATTGCTTACATCATAATTATCCCCATCAGTACCACCTGCCACAGGCCCAAGATATGAATATTCCTATATAATTGTCAGACCAGGTCATAATTTACACACCACTTGCTAATTAAGAGTTGGGGAAAGTACATAACACATAATCATATCCAATAACTAAAATGAATTGTGTACTTTTGCTGATACTGGAGACACAGAGTTATGTAAGTCATCAGTTCTGCCTTAACATTTATAATATGGAGAATGAAACGGAAAGGAAAGAATAATTCTAATATATGGTACAAATTACTATATTAGACAGATTTCTCATCTCTGAGACACAATACCCAACACTTAGAGAGAGATTTAATTTGGCTCACAGTTTCGGGGGATTGAGTCTAAGGCAAAACTTATGCTGTAAGGCAGTACATTATAAGACAGCTTGGTTTGTGGCTGTCCAGAAACAGTCTAATAACCCTTGAGAATATTTTAGCATTCATGTTATGTATTCACTACCTCTTCAGTCACGTATAGTAAGATCTACTGTACAAAACTAAGCATGTTCACTGGATGTTGAATACAAAGATGTTCCTGGGCTATCTTACAAACTAAATTTGCCAAGCTTTCTAGTGTCAGCTGGAAAGTAAAGATTGTGAAAAGACTTAGAAAATTATTTTAGTAGTCCAAACTTATAAGAATTTAATCCTATGGGGCAAATAGAATAAAGAGTATAAGAAGAAATGAGGGAAAAGAAAATGAACTAAGGACATCTCAATTTTTTTCAGTTTGAAACTTGAGAACCAAGGGCCAGCTTTGAATGAAAAAAGTATTATATTAAAAGATAGTGGGTTTTCAAGAGTTGGCCAGATATGAGACAGAGGATGACCTGCACGAGATGAGGACTGGTTCCGAAATTCCAGAGTCAACAAAGGAGAGATAGAATTGGGAATTTCCATCTGCTGTGTGTGTACATTCATTTCTCACTCCTATCCCCAGTGCGATATTTGTGTACTCGCTTCATCCTTCCTTGCACGGCCTCAGTGGGTTCAGGCGTCAAAGGCAGTGCTGATGGTACACAGTGCGCTGTGCTACTCTCCTGCCTTTCATCCTCCGAGTTGGTAGTCAGTGGTGAGAAATGTAATTACTACTGTGCTCTGACCTCAGGTTCTCCTCTGGAGGCAGGCTCCTGCAGAGCCTTAATGACGTTGCTACAGGACACGGTGAAACTCAATGCCTTTGTGGTGTCATAAGTGGGGCTTCCTCTTTCCCTGCCTCTTTGTCTTCCTTTTTTTTTTTTTTGGTTTCGGTAGCTTTACATTAAAAAGAAAGCTAAGGGAGCTGAAAGGAAATTAGAGCCAAATCTACAGAAGCCTCTTAAGTGGGATATCAGGCACCAGCTCCTCAGGGAGAGTGGTTTCCACTCATTGTCCCTGGAGAACCCTCCCAGGCTGAAGCCAAGTGCCTGATGCATTAGACACACTTAGCACTGAGTCTGGAGTCAGTCAGAAGAGAAGGGCCTCAAAACAAAAAGGCTTAAGAATTAGCAGATTTTCACTTCTCCACTTCTCCAGTGTTTATGTTTGACCATTGTAAAAAGATTTAAACCGCCTGTATTCTAATTAATGAAGGATAAATGAGGTACATATTAGAAAACGTAAAACTAAATCTATTTGCAAAGCCAGAGTAAACAATATATCTGTTTTACTTCAAATTCTCAATATACATAAATCTTCAATAAGGTTAATTGTTAAATGATTCATTTCACTTAAGAAATATGTTGGGATGTCTCATAATGATTCTGTATTATTGTAAAACTAAAATCATATCTATATTGAATCAGTAATTGTAGCATAACAAAAGGCATAAGTATATGAATTTCCACTACTCACTTAGAAGACCACTGAGCTATGTGGTACTTGTCTAGATACTTGTAGGAGGAGAAAATATCATTAGAATGCATAAAAATGTTATGATATATGTATGAGAGTCACATACAATGTGACAGACCTGCTGTATTCTGTACATTAAGAAATTACATACACACAAATATACAGACACAAATGTACACACAGCTTTAAGTGATAAAATTGAATTAACAGTAAATAAGGTTTTTTCAGAGAAAACATCTGCATGAAAGAAGCAATACATGCCAATTTGTTTATTTAGTCTAATAAGAAACAAGTCAAAAATACCATGAATATTTTTTAATTGAATTCTTTATTGGTACAATTTATATACATCTCAAAATCACATATAGCATTGGGAAATTTGTACCAGTATATGCCACAAGTTAATTCTCATTTTTACCCATATCCCTACCCACTCCCCCCTCCTCCCCCCTTATACATGCTCTTTTTACCATGAATATTTTTAAAGGCATAAATAATCAAAAAGAATTTTGTGCATCATTAATTTTATATTCCCAAGTATTTTTCCTGCCATTAACTCAGGATATTTACAACCAATTGTACTTATCTTTTCAATAAAACATTAATAAATCGTGAATGACACATCGAAAACTAGGCCTTGGAGCAGAACAGAGAACTGACAATAATGGATAAACTGAACAAGCATTGTATCAGGTGAGGTTTAGGGAGGGTGTGAGAATCATGGTCCTTTCCAAATTCTTTGTCATTCTCTAGGTGGTTGAATTTTTGCAGGGGCAGGTCTCACGTTTCCCCTAACTTTCACACTTCCAATTCACGAAACATTTCATGAGTTGCTGGTGAATTCAAATGGAGCCCTTGCTCAAATTAAAATTACTAGGTCAATGATGATGGCCTAAATGCTAAAATTCAGTGAAGATATTCCAAATTTTAATTCCTTCCATCTCACTGTAGCATTTAACATTCAAAAACCTTTTGCTTTTTCACATAACACTTTCCAATTTTTATTTATATCACTTTATTCTTTCTGTCTGTCCTGGCCAGAGAGTCTTTATCACCCAGATTCTGTCAAATCGGATAGATTCTAAAATACTGTCCTTCCCCTCTTTGCTTCTATCTGTACATAGCTTCCCACATCCTCTGTCTTCCACCACTCCCTCAAGGGAAGATGTATGAGTCAGTCTGAGTAGGAAAGAGATGCACAGCATGAGACAGCAATCCCAGCAAAATATCCTCATGAGATGGCAGTGACAGAGGAGCAGGTGAAGTATGGGAAATTATCTCAGGCTGCAGCTGGAAAGTTATGTCCAACTTTGGACCCAAAAGAGAGAGGAGTCATGGAAGAGGTGGGTGGTCACAGTAATATGTGCTCTAAAATCAGCTTCTTCCTCCCCCCAACTATGCTTGGGGGTCCCCATTGAGCCAAAACACCTCAAAGCCAGAGAGTGTAGGGGTCCTACTGACACAGCTGGATTGGTCAATTATCTCCATACAGTGCAGAGAGCTAGAAAGTAACTTGGAAAAGGAAAGAGAAGCACCTAAGATCATGGCATATGTTGTAACTTTTTTATTCTAGTTCTATTCTACTGTCTACATGGCTTGCATCTTTGCGTTGTAGTTCTACTTTTTAACTACAGAGACAATGTCTTGGTTACTTTCCTCATCACTGGGACAAAATACCCAACATCTAAAATTTAAGGAGAAGTTTATTTAGCTGAGAGTCTATAGAGATTTGAGTCCATAGATGGCTACTCCAAGGCAGGTGGCATGACAGAGAGGCAGGGCAGGGAAATAATAGAGTGTGGCATGCAAGCATAAGACAGTAAAGCAGCAGCCTGCCTCTCTTTTTTATTTCTTTCATGCTAACTCCCTTTTGGGGGTGCTACCCACACCTAGGTGGGCCTTCTCATTGTCCACACATCCCTGGACTAAGTTACTAATTATACACCCTTAACCAATGTAGGTCAAGCCACCTCTGAAAAGGTCCATCTATAAATGAACCGAGGCTTTGGGGGAACATCTAGACATAACCACAATAGACAGATATCATAAACACCCTAAGACTGCTTTCCAAGTTAACATATTCTTTTTTTAATTGAATTCTTATTGTACATTTTATATACAGCTCACAATCACACTCAGCATTGGGAAATTTGTACCAGTATATGACACAACTTAATTCTCATTTTCACTCATATCCCTACTCATCCCACAAGCCCCCACCCCCTATATATACATGTTCTTTCTTTTTCATCCAAACTATATTTATTCTTTCCCCTCATTATGCTCCCCTACCACATTCCCTTTTAGAATTTCCTATTTACAAAATCTATTATACATTCTAGAATACATTTACATCTATGAGTTTTCATACTAAAGAAAAGGTACGGTATTTATATATCTGTGCTCTATTTATTTCACTGATTAATGTGTCCTCAAGGTGTATCCATTTGAACATAAATGAATGAAACTGGTCATTCTTTATGGCAGAGTAATACTCCCTTTTATTAATTAAAAGCCCACACATCTTCTTTATCCAGTCTCCAGTAGATGGACACCTGGGCTGTTTCCAAGATTGGGCTATCACAAATTGAGCTGCAATGAACATGGGTGTACATGTGTCTTTGCAATATGATTCTTTTAATAACAGGGTCAAATGGGACCACTATCCCTAGTTTTCTGAGGAATCTCCACACTTATCTCCACAATAGTTGCACAAGTCCACAATCCCACCAACACTGGAGAAGGGTTCCTTTCTCCCCACAGCCTCGCCAGCATTTATTGCTGGTTGATTTCACAATAGCAGACATTCTTTGTGGAGTAAGATGAAGTCTCAGTGTTGTTTTCATCTGCATCTCTTGGAGGACCAATGACATTGAACATTTCTTCATATGCTTCTTGGCTGCTTTTTCTTTTGCCTCTGAGAAGTATCTGTTCATTTCACATGCCCCTTTTTGAATCAGGTCTTTAAACTTGGGGGGGGGGCTGATTTGTTTAAGTTCTTTATATATTGTAGATAGTAGCCCTTTGTCTGACAAACAGCTAGTAAAGATTTTTCCCATGTTGCTGATTGCCTTTTAGAAGTGCCAGTGTTTCTTTTGCTGTGCAAAAGGTTTTTTTTTAGTAGGATGAGATCCCATTTGTTGATTCTTTCTGCTAGTTCTTGTGCTATAGGGGTTTTATTCATAGTTTCTGCCTAAGTCAATGTCTCCAAGAGTTTTACCTCACCTGTTTTGCAGCAGGTTTATTGTTTCTGTCTTAATGTTGAAGTCTCCAATCTACTGTGATTTTAGTTTAGTATATGGTGAAAAAAATAGGTCTAGCTTTAGGTTTTGGCAGATTAAGGCCCATTTGTTGAAGAGGCTGTCTTTCCTCCATTGAGGATGTTTGGCTCCTTTGTCAAAGATAAGGTGGCTTAGTGTATCTGGAGTTGCTTCTGGATCTTCTAATCTATTCTACTGGTCCTCAGGTCGGTTACTTTGCCAGTACCATGCAGTATTTTATCACAGTGGCTTTATAGTACGGTTTCAAGTTAGGAATCATAATACCCCTACCATGTCCTGGTTGCTTAGAATTGCTTTTGCTATTCTAGATCTCTTATACTTCCAGATGAATTTTTGTATTATTTTTCTCTCGCCCTGTGAAGTATGGTGTTGGGATTTCCTTTGGAATTGCATTGAATCTGTATAGTAGTTGTGGGAGTATAGCCATTTTGATGATGTTGGTTCTCCCTACCCAGGAACAAGGGATGTCTTTCCAGTTTCTGATATCTTGTTCTATCTTCTTTTTCAGAGTCCTGTGGCTTTCAGATAGAGGTCTTTCACCTCCTTTGTTAGATTGATTCCTAGATATTTTTTTTCTGGATGCTATTGTGAAAGGCATTGACTCCCCAATTTCTCTTTCAATGAGTCTGTTGATTGTGTATACAAAGGCTAATGATTTTTGAGCATTGACCTTATATCCTGGTACACTACTCAATTTTGGTGATTAGGTGTGTTTCCTCTACGAAGCAGATTGTAGGATCTTGGATCTTATCCAGTCTGCAGGTCTGTGTCTTTTAATTGGCCCATTGAGTCCATTGAGATTACTGGTTATGTCTGGCATGGAGAGACTTAGGGCTCCCATGTTTCCCTGTTCTTGGCTCTTTTATTCCTTTCTTTTGCCCTTTTCCATTCAGTTTCTTCTTTGCCCCAGTGAGTTCACTCTGTTTGGTCCCATGGGTTTGTAATTTTTTGGTTTTAAGATATTCTTTAGAATGTTTTGGAGTGCAGGTTTTGCATTTGTGAAGTTTTTCAGGTATTCTTTGTCATGAAAGTATCTTACTTAACCATCAATTCTGAGAGATAGTTTCACAGGATACAACAATCTAAGTTGGAGGTTGTTTTCCTGTAATGCTTGAAATACCTCACTCCAAGCTCTCGTTGCATTGAGTGTTTGTGTTTAAAAAAGGCTGCTGTGATCCTGTTGGGCTGCCCTTTGTAGGTGATTTTTTTCCTTTCTCTCACTGCTTTCAGTATTTCATTCTTTTGTTGTGTATCTGGAACCTTGATAATTATATGTCTAGGTATAGATATTTTGATGTCACAGCCTTTTGGAGTACTATAAGCCTCATTCATCTGTATGTCCAACTCTTTTCCTGTGAATTTTTCTGCTTTTATTTCTGATAAGTTTTTTTTATGTCTTTTACTCTGTCTCCTGCTTCTTCAGTGACTCCAATCAGTCTTATGTTATTCTTCTTTGAATCATCTAGAAGCTGTTGGATTGATTTCTCATGGTCCCTTGCCATTTTCCATAGATTATGTCTTTCCTGTTCATTGGCTGCCATCCTGTTGCCTACGTCTGAAATTCGATTCTCAGCTTCACTTATTCTACTTTGCAAACTTTCATTCTCCTTCTGCATCACCTGGAGCTCTGCTTGAAGCTGTTTAAAAAGGTTCCAATGCTTTCACTAACTTACATTGTATCATCTCGCTGATCTCTTTTTTTTTTTTTTTTTGAGACAGGGTCTTACTTTGTAGTTCCAACTGGCCCTAGCTCACTATGTATCTCAGCCAAGCTTGGAACTCAGCAATCCTCCTGACTTTGCCTCCCGAGTGCTGGAATTACAGGCTTGAGCCACCAAGCCCAGCATTTGTAGTATGTGGTACTGATTTCCATGTGCATGAGTCACCACACCCAGTATTGTTGTATGTGGTTACTGGGGATTGAACCAGGGATCTTGTACTTGTTAGGCAGATGCTGGAACCACTGAGCTAAGTCTCTAGCCCTCACTAATCTCTTCTTTAATGAAGTCTTTCACTGTGGACAGTATCACTGTTCTCTGAGAGGTGAGTTATGATTTCCATGTTACTAGATCTGCTTTTGTTAGCATCTCAGAGAGTCTTGGTGTTTGAGTCTCAGTTTGCTCTATTTCCATTTTCCCTAAATTCCCCTGTGGTGGTGATCTTTGTGTCTGACTTTTTGAGTTTTTCCTCATTTCTATTCTTTTGTAGTTGCTAATGTTATATTTTTAATTCCTTGTCTAGTGTCTGGGCAGTGTTTGTTGCCATTCTCTTACTATTATTCAAGACCCTTAGGAAGTGGCTCCTTCCTGGGTTGTCCTCCTTGAATCTGTAATGACCCTTGAGAGTTCTCAGTTCTAGAACAGTATGGTAGGTATTTGAACAAAACAGTCACATTATCTTTGTTGCCATAATACAATCAGTACAATCAACAATATGGAACACAGCAAAGGAAGTGAAAAGTTTTGATAATTTCTATTCTGAAGGCTTTGAACTCATCTGTTACCTCTATGTGCATGTGCCAGAATTTAGAATTAATCAGCAATATGTTTACAATATACATGCCCTTAAATGTACCAGCAGTAGCCTTTGTGAATAAAAGGACACTGGGGAATCAGGGAGGTAGGAAGGTAGAAGAAGAATGAAAGCTTAGAAATAGGGTTATCAGATTTATAAAGATCAGATAGATCTCAAGAACCTCCTATATGCCAGAGGATAACAGAGGCTAAAGGGACTGATATTAAGACAGTACCAACTGAAAACCACAGGACCACTGGTGACTTTGTACACCTTCTTATAATAATAAAGAAGAGGAATTAGAGAAGACTGAGAGCCTTTTACTTCTGAGTATTGGTTCTGACTAGAAGACAGGAAAAGGTGTGGGAACAAGAGAACAGGGGACATAGCAATAGAAAGCAAACCAGAAACTAGATTCCCTCTTCTATAAATATAAAAGCAATTAAAAGGACAGAAACCTAGAGAGTTGGACAGATTCAGTACCAGCAAATTAGCAAAATGAAAAAACAAAAACAAAAACAAAAATCCAATAGTAATGTCAGAGTGAAGAAATCAAAAGAGTAACAATAGCATCAAAATCAGCAATAACAATATATCAAGCTAAGCACATCTGTCAAAATAAGATATCATCATCCCTTATCTAGTTTCTGAATCCAATGCCTAAACTGAGCTTAATGAGTCCCTACAGGTTTGAACTCTGCAAGAGTCCAGGCTCTTGTGGATGGATCTGACTCTACCAACTCACCAATGGCTGTAGTCAACAGGATCCCCTCACTCTTCTAGAGAGTGATTTCTTCAACATGGTGGCCTAGACAGAGGGACTAACTGAAGGCCTCTGTACAGGTTCCAGTAGAAGAGTGGTACTCATTCAGTGCCTACAGAGTACCAGGTGGTGTATTTGGAGGTTCTTCTCCATGTAAGCATTATATCCAGTTTGGCCCAAGAAGAAATGAGGATTCCAAGACCTTCTGTACTCACCCTGGACTTAGAAGAGTCGCAGGCCCAATCGCTGGTCTATGGTACCCAGCTCCCTATTTGCTAACTTACTATGCTACTTCCACCATGTTGTACTTACCCAGTCTGTCTTCACTGTCTTGGTCTGTCTTCTCTGGTTTGGTCTGGGTGGAAGCAGGTGCAGCCCTGGGTGCCAGTAATGGTGCAGGCTTCCTTTGTTGTCTAGGTTCTCCGCAAGCTCCCCTGAGCCCCACTTGCCTGGTCTGTCTCTGTCCAGCTTTATCATGGAATGGGGGCCAGGTGGCAGGCTGTAGCCCTGGGCACCAGTAATGGTTCGGGTCTCCTTTATTCTCTAGGTTCCCTGCGAGCTCCCCTATGCCACTCTTGCCTGGTCTGTCTCTGCAGCTCTGGTGTGGAATGGGGGCCAGTCAGCAGGTCATAGCCCTGGGGGCTGGTAATCAATACATTCTTTAATGATAGGTTATAAATCACTGTCTAACAATGGAGTAGTTGGTTAAAGCTATGGCCACAGTGATCCAACAAGATGGGGTTTTTTTTGTTTTGTTTTTGTTTTTGAGCTGGGGTCTCGCTTTGTAGTTCTGGCTGGCCCTGAGCTCACTATGTAGCTCAGACAAGCCTCAAACTCAGCAGCCCTCCTTTTCCCTCCTGAGTTCTGGGATTACAGGTTTGAGCCACCGAGCCCAGCATTTGTTGTATGTGGTTACCAGAGGTGGAACCAGGGACCTTGTTCTTGCTAGGCAGGTGCCAGAACCATTGAGCTAAATCTCTGGCCCCAACAAAATGTTCTTTTGAGTTGCCTCTGTGTCAGCCCAGCCACACTGAGGAAGCCGCACCCCTGTTGGCTTCAGGCACAGGTGCAGGCCCTGTTGGAGGATGTGATGTCATATAAGACCCATGGATCAATACTGTTCTTGTGAAGTGACACCAGTGATCAGTGGGGTGTATTACTCATGAGTGGAGTAAAATTTCTGACATACACAATTTAAAGGAGGGAGGACTCACTTTTTCCCGTTATTGAGTATTTGTACATCTTAGTTATGCATTGTCACCAGCTTCACCACTGAGATTTGTGCGGCTCACAGTTTTGAAGCTGTCAGTACATGATCAGCTCCGTCCAAGGCAAACATATCATTGCAGCAGCACATGGGAGAGAAAAGTGCTCCATTTCTGGTTGCCAGATTCAGATGGATGAGGAGAAAAGCTCTAGAGAAAGGAAGGAGCAAAGGGAAGGATTCACCATGTAGGTTGCGCTCCTGGTGACCTATTTTTCCCCATCCTAATTGCATGTTCAGCAAATAGTATGTCAGTGTATCAGCTCATTGCATAGATGACTCAGTCTCCTTCCAAAAGTATCAACAGCACACTGAAGCATGTGGGGATGTTTCTGTCCAAACCATGGTGCATGGTCACCAGAAATTCTCAAGAAATATCTAGGACTGGAAATGATCTGTGGCTGTTAATGGAGGCCAAAACAATGGAGATGTACACTGCCCATCAGCCGTTCTCATGAGAAAAAAATGAGCACAAAATCTGGCGCCTGCTGATCACTACAGCAAAAGTCTCATTTCCAAACGCATTTCTACCTGCACTTAGCATTGCAGTTGGCCTGACACCTACAGACACTTCCATCAGCGTTGCTCAAGTGCTTCTGCTACATGTGACTAAAGATTGACAAGAATAAACACATTTTCACAGATGTCTTGAGTCTTACTCTATTAGCAGAGTACAAACAAATGTACTAAAATGTCATTTTTGTCTTAAGGCATGTAAACATTAAACATTAATTTAACTATTGAAATGATACATTAACTCGAGGAACACTGCTGCTTCCAGAAGCTTCTCCTTGCTTATCTTAAGGATTTCATAATTCTGACCTAAATGACAACAGGAACAAGAAGTCTGAGTCCTGCCCACGACGTGTCACACCACTCAGGTTACATCCCACCTCACACTGACCTGTTTACACAACCGCCCTGCGCTACTGGCTGACGTCAGCCCCCCCGCACAGTGCGTCCGAACGAAAGCCGATGAGGAGGAGAAAGAGATAAAAATACCTGGATTTACCACTCAGACCCCAAGGGGAGAATACAGACAAATAAGCTATTGCCAGTTTAGGTCGATAGAATTTCTGTTACATGGAGAAAGGATCAAATGTACAAGACGTGTTTCAAAATATAACTTGATAAATATTATGCAAAGCTTCCAAAAGAACAGCTTTCTGAGCAAAGTACAAATGGGCATCAGTTGGGGAAAGCAGAGCAAAGGGAGATAGATCGTCAGGCTGACGGCTGAGAGCTCAGGCCTGGGGCTGCTCCTCCGAGGCGGCAGCGGCTGGCTGCGAAGGGCTGTGGAAGCCAAAGTGAGGAGGCCGAGCTGGTACCAGGAGCAGCCGGGAGCAGTGCATTCGGAGGAGGAAAGTTGTGTGAATAGGTTTAGCAGTCATGTGAATCCGGTCAACGGGAGCGCGCCGAGGAGGTGGTGGCAGGATTAGGGCTGGAGGCAGGAAGGCCAGTCGGTGCTTTTGTGACCCTCTGGGCGAGGCGAGGCGAGGCAGAAAGTGAACTGAGCAGATGCGCACGAGTGGGTGCGGTGGCCCTTGGTGACGGGTTCAGGGACTGCACAGCGCCCAGGCTTCGGGGTGGGTGAGAGTGCGCTGGGAGGCCTTCCGGGAGAGAGTGGGGGCTTGCGGGATGGAAAGGGGAGAACTCAGGAAGCGACCGCGGAGCAGCAGAAACAGAGCTGATCCTAAGCACTAACAGGAAATCGGGACTTTGCAGCGTAAGACACAGTGTTCAAAAGATGGCATTTAAGAACATCCAAGTATAATAATCTCATAACAACATGTACTGACTTACAATTTATCTCCCAAAATGTAAAAATGCCCAGCCTCCAAAACCAGAAATACCCACAATTTTTCACATACTGTTTCAATATTTCATACATTTTCACATACGATTTTCTAAAATTTGCCATTTGGAAATCCCTCTGTTCCTTGGGATTTAGCTCACTTGGCTATTCGATCAAGACTTTTGAATTTTCTCAAGCAAGCTTAATTATTTTTCCTCCTTTGTGTTATCAGAGAACCTTTTCTGATTCTGTAACCATCGTCATGTAATTCACACAGAGCCTCACCAGCCTCATTGAAAGATTCTTAGTGACATGTGTCTAGAAAATGTTCATAACCACAGACCCGGTAGGAGGAGACCCAAGTGAGTGGGTACAAAATAAATGGAAGGAGTAAATGGACACACTTAGCTGCTCCTACTGAAATAGCCATGATAATGTCTTCATGGTAAAACAAATAGAAGAAGTGAACAAGAATGGAATTTTAGTTAGGGAGAGCTACCTATCTCCTTGCTTTCTTAACTAGAAGAAACGTAAAACTTATGGGAGGTACCAAGTAGGGCTGGAGCACTTTGAAGTACAGTGGTCCAGACATTATAGATTTGAGCCATGGAAAAGGTCAGAAAGCAAACTGGCACTTCCTGAGGCGAGATAAAACATTACAAATCCTGTAATGAGAGAAGCCAGTGGTATGTAAACTCCATCCCTTCCTCAGGATGCAGTTTCCAACAGATGTGTTTATGTGAAATGTCTTTATCTACCAAATGCTTCTCAAATTCCATGATGTCCTCTGCCTTAATAACTTGAGGTTTAATTATTTGCTTTCTTATAATATCTAGGATATTATATTTCTTTCTTCTGGAGGAAATTACACAAATTCTCTTAAGGTTTGCATAGAGCAAAAGTAGCACAGCAAACACATAAAATCAGTGTAAGACATAGCTCTATGTTTATGTTCCCTTAGAATTTACACAGATATTAATTTAGGGCATTAAGTACCTGAGCCCATACTTTGAAAGACAAAGTATTTTATTTGACTTTCATGGAAGATTTTACATTTCAGTTCTATTTGACTTTTTGTGTGCATACTTCCCTAAGATTTCAACTCAAATTTGTTTCTCGCAGTAGTTTAAAACCATTGCATTCTATTTTGAATATAAAACCATCGTGTCTAATATTATTCCCTAGGCTTTTAGATTTGAAGTGAACACATCCCATTGCTTTAGCACTTTATGTCTCTGTTTTATTAACCCCGAAGTGTTATAATGATCATTTTAAGTTATGCAGTAGCTACTTGTGAGAACGGCATGATTTTCCCTGTGGAGAAATCACTGTTCTTCCCGTCCACAGGTGCCTGCAGTTCTGTCCACGGTGAATGATGCCACAGAGGGCATCATTCCGCAACTCAGATGAGCAGGGATGTTATTAAATGGGTCACCATTTACTCATAAAGTTATATTTTGCCGACATCTCATGTAAAGTGGTGATATCAATTTACATGCTGAAATTTCTATGCTCCCAAGTTGGTAAAGAAATATTTTAAAAGGCCAAAAAATAAGTCAGTCAGATATCATACAGCGAGAACTCGATGGAGAGAATTTTTTACACCACGGAGTTTATCTCTTCTTCAGCAGTTAAACCTTAGAGTTCAATCATTCACCCAAAGTCAGGACCTAAGATTCATGTCTGTGCTCTCTCCTTCTCTTGGGGCTGCTTATCTTCCTTATTTCTAGACCTGCTCACCGTTGTTCTTCACCTTGGTGGTAGAAGGGAGGTGGAGGAGGTGCTTTCTGTGGGCTGCAGGCCTCCAGACATACCCTGTAAGCTCTGGCTTGCAGCTGAGTTTGCAGAGTTCTAATTTGCAATGCCTGAACTCCTCCTCTCTCAAAGACCATGGATCTTGTCAGGTGCTTCTCCTTCCACACCTACATCTTTGTCCACATTACAATAATTATTCCATGTGTTTTCCTCTCTGTTCCATTGACAGAAGCCTATTTTAATCCTAGGGCTGTCCCCATGTCTTTTGATTCTCTTAAAGTTTTCCAACTTGAAGCAGTTTATTCATTAAACTTACTTTAATTATCCTTTCTACATTTGTCATCTGTTCCTGAGAACTCCTGGTCTTGTACCTGAAACTGATCTCAAACTCTTTTAAGAAACAAAGCTCACTCAAATCCACTCCCTCCTCTGTATCCACAATAACACTCACAGTACATCTCCTTCAAATCCTTCTTCTAGGTTACTTCAACTGCCTATAGCTATTTCTCCTTTACAAACCATGCTCCATATTAAACTCACATTCATAACTTAAAAACCAAACAAGGATTATTAATTCTCTATTTAAACATTATTCTTGTCTTTACTTTAAAACATGGCTAGAGAGCTTACCTTTATGCATGTTATATCTGTTTCCCAAGACTCCATTCTTGATGCATATGCACACACATGCACGTGCACGCGCGCGTGCGCGCACACACACACACACACACACACACACACACAGCTCTCCATGGCAAACCACTTGCAGTTCTTTCTCCTCCAATAAGATTCTGAGTGCTTTCTGACTCTTCACACTCCAACATAAACTTCTTGAGGAAGCCTTCCCTGATAGTTTTTCTTTCGCTATTAATGCCACCAATCTGTTCACTTTTGACTCTGATACCTTGTGCTTTCCCAGGAGTATAAATTTTTTGGAAAGTTTCTATTCGAGTTTAAAACCTATGGGTTCAAATCCACATTCCATATGCATTTGTCTTATGATTTTGAGCAAGTTCATTAAATGCATACTTCTATTTTCTCATTGGTAAATATAGGTGCATAAGTACTCATAGGTATATAATAAAGTAAACATGTGAAACATTATGAAATTACACCTGCCTTTTTTCCAACAAGACAGGTGATTCCTTCAAAAATTGAACCTAAATTGGGCATGGCACCACAGCCTGCAATTCCAGAACTCTCAGAGGCTGAGACGGAAGGGGGGTGAGTACCAAGCCTGCGGGAGTAACTTAGAGTTTTAACATGACACTAAGTGAAAATTCACAAGTGGCAGTAGCTCTGTTCTAAGGACCCGGGTTCAGCCCACAGTCAGGGGATCTGCTTTATACTAGTCCCCTATAATCCTGACTGCTGACTCTCTGTTGAATACAGCAGACAGAATCAGAGTGAATGGCGTGCAGTGGATTCTACCCGGACTAACTTGCCTTCTCTCCCAACTCACTGTGCTTTCCAGATCCTAGCTGGCAATCCCCTGTATGGATCCCTTAATTGTGTCCTCTTCATAAAATATATAGTCTTTGGAGCCCTTCTACATCTGAGGAAGCCCTTCTTTTCTTGTGAGACTCAGAACACAAATTTGTATTTCTGTTTGTCACAACATGTGCTTATGGCTGGAATTATGTGTCATTTTAATAGTGCTGCTTCAATTAATTTGGCTTTCACTAATTTGGATATATTTTCCAGAATATAAGTAATTTTTAATTTTCACAGATACTTTACAATATTTTTCTTTCCTGTTTTATGCTAATTTGGAAGTTTTCCAAAGTATTATATCTCCACAATGAATGGAATACATTTAATTTAATTAATATAATAAAATACTTGTATTTGACAGGAAATAGTTAAAGTGCTGTATGTATGTATCTTGGTGTTTACTGTGGCAAGATATTCATGCTTCAATTGCTAAATCTAAATGAAGCCATTAAGTGTGCTCTAACCAAACCATAATTTTTATAAGATTATCAACTTAAATTCAGTTTTTTATTGACCTTCAAAAATCTATACACTAGCATCATTCATATAACTGTCTTTAAGGATCCATGTTGCAAAATTAACTTCCTGTAATGATCCACTGCACTCTGTTCTTACATATGATTGGTTTTTATACCTTATCTCAGAACATATCATTAATTAGGACATTTATAATGTGAAAATACTTTTCAAATAGTTGCCAATGTAAGAACTATACAATGTGCTAAAAACTTAAACATTCAGTCTTACAGATTATAATACAAAAAGATATAGCATACTACAAATATGAAAAACATTACAGACACTGACAATGGCACACATTACTCCCAGTCTGTTTTCATGGAAAATCTATAGAAAATTCAAAAATATGAAGGCATTCATTCTATGTATACATATATATCAGCAATGAAAAGCAAAGTTTCCGTTAGTGATTAAAATTTTGAGAAATTCTGGATGGATGACAACTTCCACTTCTGTTGGTGTGGCAAGTGAGAAAAACCCAGTCAAAAACATCAAAATTTTCAACAGGTGCAGTGAAAGAGGGGAAAGAGTAAAAATATCATAAAATTCTCAGAAAGAGCAGGAATTTTTCCCTGAAAAGGCATAAAGTGCCCTTTCCTGAGAACCCAAAATATGTAATTATTTCTTTTAAATTGAAAAGTAAAACAGACAACTCAGTTGAAGAGAGAAAAGTATACATTCCACCAATTCAAAATAATAAAATGTAAATGGAAAATTATGTATTAAAATTTATGTAGAAACAACAACAGTGAAGTGATCAATTCTTATAATTTTCATTCATCAGGTATATAGTCAATTAAACAAAGAGGATCTATAGCTTTGATAAAGAATTAGAGAAATTAATACTTGTAATCTATTTGAATTTAACTTTTCATAGGTCTTTATGGAGTATATGTTAAAAGTAGTATACATGTATTATTCTTCAAAAGTACCCACTATGTTCACATATTTGTAAAATGAAATATTCATAATTAGAAAAATTGTAAACATAGAGAAATTATTCAACGCATTGAATCATTTTACACTAAGAAAAACTACCATTGAAATTTCTAAATTTTACATATATATAATGACAATAAAACTCCCCAAGATATTTTACAACTGAGAAAGAAAAAATGCAAGTATTTAAGGTTTAATTTACTAACATTATTTATACATGATTTTGATGACAGAAATTGACTATGGACACCAACTCATTTCCCTGCATTTCTGAGAGCATAGCTATAAGATTTGCCTAAACTTCTAAGCTTGAACAAAAAAATGGGAGGATTTAAAGTTAAATTGCACTTCTGTGTAATCCTAAGCAATGAAAAGCACAAGGAGTGGAATGTTAACAGTATTGCATTAAAATGTGGTTAAAACATGCGTGGGTGGACCGGAGATTTAGCTCAGTGGTTCCAGTGCCTGCCTCGCAAGTGCAAGGTCCTGAGTTTGATCCTCAGTAACCACATACAATGCTGGGCATGGTGACTCATGCCCACCAGCCATCAATACCACATACCACAGTGCCGGGTGTGGTGGCTCACGCCTGTAATCCCAGCACTCGGGAGGCAGAGGCAGGAGGATTGCTGAGTTCCAGGCTTGCCTGGGCTCCATAGTGAGCTGAGGACCAGCCTGAACTACAAAGCGAGACCCTGTCTCAAAAAAAAAAAAAAATACGTGGGCGTCTGTTAAGACCCTGGAGACATATAAAACTGAACTATTTTGAACATAACAATATAGAGGGCAATAACTATTATTATTGCTTTCTCTCATTATTTGATTATGAAATTTTGGTTTTTTTTATAAAACAAAATTTAAAACTAAAAAGAAAAGATGGAACCAAATCATAGGGTAGGGCATATATTGACTTGGAATACTTTTGGATATAAAAGTAATATAAGAAGAAGAATGAATAGTTTCCAAATTATTTTTAGTATTTATAGCTAAAAGAGAACAAGGAAGAAGAGAATCAGGGAAGTGACTATTGGATACATTTGCCAATTTTTACTGTTTTCCTGGAAAGAGGCAGGTATCTCACTGGTGCTAGGGAAGAAGACCCTTATCAGTAGTTAGAAAAAGGTGTGTCAGTCATGACTATAGTATTTTCAAGTGACAGCCAATGAGGGCAGTTAACATATGCAAATGCAGAATTTGGTTTCAAAAGTTGTATTTTCCAAAGATGAAACTTTTGCATTTAGGTGAAGCACATTACCTATGCAGAGCACAGACACCAGCCTGGTGTCTGCTCCAAACCTGTGGCATTGTCGCCCCCGATCCCATGCATTCTGCACAACCCACTGAAGGAAAACATGTATCTTGAGCAATTTGGCTTTTTAAAAAGCAGAGAAAATGGGTAAGGTAGTGGGGAAAGCAGACTAGAGGAAGCCAGGCAGTAAATTTTGAGAAAAGGAAGAGAAATGCGAACACAGAGTTGATGGAAGCATGAGGCTCTGTCACCAGTTCACAGAGAAGGTGAACTAGTTAGTGAAGGTGCAGAGTTGACACAGGAAGTGAAGAGACAGGGGAGACCCAGGTTCTCCCACTTCCTGTCTAGGTGGAAAAGCAGACCTGGGGCCTCATGTTCTGCCAGGAAGCATAGAGCAAATACGTGCCTGTCCTCAGAGTGGCTTGGCCAGTGCTGGTGGGAAGGAAACAAGACTCTCTGGGGCAGTGCTTGGCACAGGCATGGCCTTTATGGGTAGAGGTGGTGGCAGGAGCCCTGGGTGCCAGTCCTGCCCAGTGCGCCAGGCACAGAGCACCAGTGATGGGGGTTGGTGTAGGAGCTATGAAAGGGGCAAGAGCTGAAGACCAGGCGTACTGAGAGAGAAGGAGATGGGGCAGCGAGACAAATGTGGATACGTCTCACAGCATGCGACCACTTTGTTCAAAGTGAGTTAATTTACTTACATTTTAAGTTACTAGACTTCACTGAACTGGCGGTGGTGATTCTTGTTCCATTACATACTGCTGTGTTTTTTACCACAGTGAGGAGAGCCTGGTGTGTAGCTGCTCGGGGGAGCTCAAGACACAGGGCAACACTCCAAGCTTAACCTCCAGGTCAGAAAAGAAGGACCTTTGGAATTATGTTTGTTTCTATTGCACTTCCTAAGGAAGCTTTGTTGTTTTGATATCTAATACTTATTTTCAATATCAAAATGAGAATTTCACATGTGTAGTACTTTTACCCATTTTCTCTCTTAATGCAAAAATGCCAGCTGAATGCATTGGAATAGGGGAGATTTTTCTATACTGGCTTACTATCAGATAAAATTCAGTATGATTAATTATGTTCAGGTACTTGGTCAAACTAAAGTCAACATCAAATTTTACAGCTAGCTGAGAATGATGACAATTTAAACTTTTGAAGCCATTTTTCAATATGCTTAGTGCTCTGTGAGAGACTGTGACCCTATGATTTAGAAGTCAAAGCACAAACTCTGTTTTTCTTTGGATTTTTCCTGGGATCCTCCATCCCTAGGACAGCACCAAGTGATCTTGTGTGGGAACTGAGAGCCTGACAACTAAAAAACTCTAGAACAGTACAAGAGATAAAATAAGTTTTAGCCATAGGTGTAGATGTAGATATACATATAGACACTTAAAACAATGGTGCTTATAAATATGCATCATATGTTAATATGTAAATAGAAAAATAGATGTTTCAATCTATTGATAAGCAGCCTCGGCTTTGTATATTCATCTATGTTTGTATATACATGCATATTTTATGGAAGTTAGCTAGTCTGCTTCATTACAACTCCAGGAGAACAGTGCAGGCAGCAGTTAGACCAATTTGGAACACTACTTTTAATTTAAGACAGCCATTACTTTTCTAACACATATAAATAAATAAGTGTGATTTTAAAAAACAGCACCTTCCTAGTTTATATGTTACTACATATTGAAAGTTTGGCAAAGGTTGCCATTACACAGATCGGACGACTATCTTAGCTGCCCCATAACAAATGCAAATGCACATACCACTTAGGAAAATTCATAATGCCACAGTTAGCTAATGGGAGAAATGAAGAGACTTGCATCCCAGAGTAGCCCCAAAAAGAAGAATTCAAGATCCATCCAGGTCACAGAGAAACTCTCGTAATTTACTAGGAGAAAAGGGAAATGATGAAGCCTCTCTGGAAAATAATTAGGCTGTTGCTTAAAATTTGAAGTAAACAATGTGATCCAACATGTCTACTCACACATACCCAAGATGTGTCCAGACAAATATGTGAGCGTGAATACCCATGGGAGCACTGATTCCATCTCCAAAAGGGAGCGATAGTCCAAGTATCTGTCAACTAATACATAAATAATAAAATGCATCCTCACTAATAAAGGAGAAAGCTCTGATAGATGCAAACATTATGCAAAGGTTTTGCTAAGTAGAAGAGCCAGCATGAAGATTCATGACCGCCTTTGTGTGAAATGTCGAAGGCAGGAAAAGTGATATGGACAGAAAGCCAACCTGAGGCTGCCTGGGGTGGGTGGAGGGTACACGATGAGTTCAGAGGAAGGGAGTCAGGTTTGGTCACAGGGGAGAACTCCCCACCTGTTAGGTGTCCATGTTCAAGTGTGGGTGTCCCGACACCAAACAAGGACTCGAGGACAAAGGAGATTAAAAGCAGGAAACGTTTATGGAGAGAATGCTCCTGAGAGGCAGGAGGAGTCAGGGAAGCGGGTGGCCACTGAGGCTCTTTGTCAAGGATATTTTCTCAGTGTGGGTAGCTGCAAGTCAAACGACAAGTGACGGACAGGATCACAAGTATTGTGGTTTAACTAATATTGACCTTATAGAGAAGTGAGGCACACAGCCAGCATACTCGGTGAGCACCATTCACTATAGCTCATATGTAACTTCTAACATAGACCAGAAGTGTCCTGGCAAGGAATAGGGTGTGTGTCCAGTGTTCTGGTCCCCAGTGTGTATCTGGTGCCTCTCCAGGCTCACTGGACGGGCAGCACTGACTGTAGTTCAGTCTTAAACTGTTGTCTATCTCTGGGAGGCTCAGGCCCGGCCACTGCAACTCCACCCTGTGGCCACAGGCCTGCTCTGTCTCACACTCTGCACAGACTCCCTTCAGGGCCGACCTCTCTCTATTACTTCTATCTCACTTAGCTGTGTGCCATTGTTTTCATGGGCTGACACAACACAAAGGCAGGCCACACTGAATGCTGTGAATGTGTGTTAACCGAAAACTTCTGTGAGATGCATTTATGTGGACATGGTCTGTGTGTACAAATTATATCCCAATATAACTATCAAAATATATGACTGTGCTAATTATAAACTGATAAGATTCAGTTGTGGTGTACACAAGCGATACAGTAGTCTAGGACTAACAAAAAGGGTAGAAACCTACACTTCAAGAATCACTTTTGGTAGAAACACAAAGCTAAATAGCATAACTTAATAGGTGAAAAGCCCAAGTAAAATGGAGCCTGTGTGTTTATAGTATGCCCTCACTTTGGGAAAACAGAAATGTAGCTATTTATGTCCCTTGTACCTGACATGTCATATTGCCTAGGTTACAACACACTAATCGCTTTTAAAAATCTAAGTTATTTTTGAAACTTTTCTTACACTAATGGGAGGCCTAAACTCAGCATTCATCTAGATAGATTCCTTCTTTCTATTTAATGCTTCCTAGTGCCCTGAAGAATTTTCCTACATTTCTGGTCCCAGAATTCCCACATCCAGGTCAGCCCTCTGTTCTGTTTAAGAATTGGGAAGATGAGTGCACTCCCAAGAGTGACTTGGGTCGGCAGACAACAGGTCAGACTCTGCAGGCTGAAGCACCAAGAAAGTCCAGCTCCAGGTTCCCTACTGCCGCACCCCAGGGGCTCTGCAGCAGCCCTGGAAGGCCAGACCTCATGGAGCCAGGCTGGCATGGTAGGGGCACCTATAGCGACTGGTGCTGTCCTGTCCAGATCGCTCTCTCAGAGGGCAGCTTGGCTTTGAATGAAGGTAGCATATGAGAGCCACTTATTAATCCCTGTGGAAACATTCTTTTTTTTTTTTTTCTTTTTTTGAGACAGGGTCTCGCTTTGTAGTTCAGGCTGGCCCTGAGCTCACTATGTAGCCCAGGCAAGCCTCGAACTCAGCAATCCTCCTGTTTCTGCCTCCCGAGTACTAGGATTACAGGCATGAGCCACCAAGCCCGGCCTATGGAAACATTCTTGAAGGTGCCCTGTGTTGTTCCTTGAGGGCTTGTGCTTCTGTCACAATGGCTGCTCCTTCTGCAGAGATGTCTGCAGAGATGTTAAAATCTTATTACTTAAAAATAACTTTGAAAATCTTGAGTCTGAATTTCCTTCTAAGGTGTCAGAAATTCCTAGTTTGTAGAACAAAGAAATGTTGTGAAGTTTAATGCTAATTACATTATGGCCATCTGTTTATACTTCATAAACCTCCACTTTAACTTGCTTCTTTTTAATATTATGTGAAAGTCAGTTAAATTTTTTTTTTTTTTTTTTTTGCTTTTTGGAGACAGGGTCTCGCTTTGTAGTTCAGGCTGGCCCTGAGCTCACTATGGTGCCCAGGCAAGCCGCCGCGAACTCAGCAATCCTCCCGTCTCTGCCTCCTGAGTGCTGGGATTACAGGCGTGAGCCACCACGTCCGACACTGTGGTATGCGGTGTTGATTGTTGGTGGGCGTGTCCCAGCATTATATGTGGTTACCGGGGATCAAACTCAAGTCCTTGTGCTTGCGAGGCAGGCGCCGGAACCACTGAGCTAACCCTCCGGCCCGTCAGTTAAAATTTTGACACTCAAACTAAAATGTTTCTTTTAAGTATTTTATAAATAGAATGAATTTTATGTAGATTAATTATAAATTCTAAAGCAGGTAAATTTGTGACAAATTTGTAACTCATAAACTGCTGGAAGTCAGAACAATTAACAGTGCTGTTCGAGATATAAATGGCTGTCTTTGTAAATGTTTCTGAATGGTGCTGCTCCAGGAATTTGATTTATGCTGTTGGTGTTTAATTGATGGGTCAATTGATAGTAACCATTTCTGTAGTCAGTAACCAAAGACGTGTGGAACACGCTGGCTTTTTCTAGGTGAGACACAGGCTCCCTGGGCAGCTATGGGAGGAAAAAGGAGCAATGACATTTAAGTCAGTGTAATTTATTCCTGAGAAAGAGATTATGGCCTGCAGTTCATGAAGCCCGTGGCAAGTGTGGGAATAAATGTGAAGTCATTCAGAAACACTAAAACCAGAAATAAAATCCGAGTATGGAATAGGGAATAGTAAATCTCACGTAATGCTGAGTAACACAGCCATTGAGTTTGCAGAAAGTTCCAGGGACAAATTCACTTATGAGTACAAATGGAAAGAACTATGCGAATCTTCCAAAAGGACAAAATCAGAAAAGATTTCTTTTAAGGCTGCATCAAATATGTTAGTTTGTATTATTTATAAAACATAAAAGGTATAAAGCTATGAAATTAAACCTGGGGTGATAAAATTATTTCCATTTGCTGTTTTTCTTTTTAGTATTACATTCCACTGCTAACAACAGGTGGCATATTTACAAATAAGTATTGTAAATCCATTTTCCAAATATGTACTGGACAGCCTATGAAAGGCTCGAGCATTGTTACAGATAAAGTAGAGGGAAAAGCAGAGGTGACCCATCCACCTCTGTGGGATATTACAGCCGAGAAAAAAGAGGAAAGGACCAGCCTCAGTCATGAAAATATTGTCACAACCTAACCTGTAATAAACACTGCACAAACAATCTCTGCTTATGAAAGGACTACAGAAACACAGATCTGACCTCGACATTAATGGCGCATCGGTTAAATGTTTCACACGTTCTAATCTACTTCATTCTCTCCCTCTTTCCTATTATATTTTATTCTAGTAAATTGACACCACTGTGCACAATAGTTACAAAACCAGATGTTTGATCTTTAACGTCAGAGAATGTTTAATCTTTGTTCTTTGCTTAAGATTTTCTCTTAATGCCAACATGCAATATATAATTCACTCAGATAAATTGTTCATTGCTTTTTATTGAAGCAAGATTTTCATATTAAGAAAATAATTCTCACATGATTGTTTTAGCTGAAAATCCCAGAGCACTGTTTCCCAAACAATACACTTATGAGTATGCCAAAGATATGAATTCAACAAATATTTACAAAATATTTATAGGATAGCAGTTGCTCACTACCCACAAGCACACACTAAGTGTTCTTGCAGTGGAATGAATAACACTTCGAGAAACTCAGAGAGGAGGAACTTCAGTTCCACCCCCACGGGCAGGGAACTGAGAAGACAATGTAGAACTAATACTGGTTCAGAATAGGGTGAAATTTTTACAAAAAGAGCAGTACATGGCAACTAGTTTGAACAAATTTCCAAAATTAAGGATATTTACAGTCCTTGAGCACAGAAACCACATTTGGCTTGAGATAATTTAAGGCATTTAAAGTATTTGTTTTTCATTATTTAGTGGGCAATGAAAAACATTACACTGGTAGTAATGTTTATGAAAAAAATTCAGGAACCTTAGTAACTCCTCGAAGTGAATATAAGTCACTTTGAGGAATTCAGTCAACCTACTCAGAATCCAGCAACTTTTTTCATTGGAAGATAAAACAGCCTCACTTCTTGGTCCTGGGCTGCTAAGATCTGCCACGGTCATAGGAGAGCTGTGGCAGGAGAAATTCTGATCCTCTTCCAAAGAGGAACTGGCACTTAGGCTTTGGAGACCAAGCCCACCAGGTTTCTTGCACTTTGAGTAAATTAATGTAGTTTCTGAGAACGTAAAAATGGACACAGCTCTGTACTCCACCCGGAGTCGTACCACGTGTCTCAGACATCTCCAGCAGTGACAAAGCCCTCCCTGTAACACCAGCACCTTCAATCGACTTGTGCTTCTTGAGGTTTTTTTTCTTTTTTCCTTTTTTTTAGTGCTCTGTTATTTGGAATCAATTTTTTTCTGTTATTTCTATTTACATTCCCCACCTTCTTAACTTAGATTCTGTGTTTTGATTTTATAAATGCAGACCCCCGGGCATCACTGTGTCCCCAGGGCCTGCCTCCAGTGGCCCTGCTGGGACGACAGAAGACTGTGGCCCCAGGGAGACATCCCTCGGCCCCCCTGCTGCAGCCCCATCTGTCTGCCAGGAGCACGGATGCCACCACGGAGGCACCTGCCGTCCTATCTTCCCATCAGGTGGCAGCATCTCCTTCCAGTGTGACTGCCCGCTGCGTTTTACAGGGTGCTACTGTGAGAAAGGTAACCCACCTTCATTGGCTTCTGTCTTCCTTTTAAAAACTTCTCCAGAGTCAGAGACTTGAACTGTACTAAGAACATGCTAATAGATACAAACAAGAAAATCCCCTAGAACTTCATTTAAAAATGAATTATAATAGCATATTTCCAGTTCCATAATATAGAAACAAACCTGATTGGTTTATATTAAGAATGCCATTTGAAATGTATTTTCAGTTGCCATTTAAATAGGACCTAAAATTTAAGTGCAGTTTTTTATGTAATTACATCTAAAATTGTAGCAAGCCATTCTTTTGTCACCATAGACACCATTAAGTTCTAGTACTATTTTTATTATTTAATTGCCAATCAAATCACTGGATTTTATATTTAATGGGCATATGCTTATCTTACCTATCTTAAATATAAGATCTCCATATTTATATTAGAATATGAAATCCAGATTCTATTCTGTAACCATATTCTCTAATATTCTCTAATAGTTCATATTATATAAGAGTATTTTTATGCTTAAGATTATGGTTTTAGCACGGTTGAAGTTACTTATGAGTAAGAAAACCTTCCTCCTAAAATAGCATCCTAAAAGAATTTCAGTGATTAGATTACTGTTAGCCAAGTTCATCCAGAAATTTCCTGTGCAAAGACTAAAGGCAGAGTCCGAAGACAGCCGAGTGCTAGGACCTCTGCTGATAGCTATAAAGCATTGCTACTGTCTATGGAAATTAATCCATCATTCTGTGTCAGGGGGTGGGCAGAGGATCACCACTGATACGATTAAGATCATGTAGGGTTTTGTATTAGCCCAAGACTGTATTAAGTAACCACCTTCTTAATGCTAAAATATGATCCCTCTAGAGCTAATCCAAACTGTGTATCTGTCATTCACACCATCTTCTCAAGAGACTTTGGGTGATCGCTGAAGTGTTTCAACATTTAACCAACTTTGCAAGAAAATACAAACAAAAACGTGATCCCTTTGCACATTCATTTCAAAATATCATGTTGATGTTCTTAAAATGCTTTTGAAGATACATGGCGATGGCTTGGCATCTTGGCAGGTATTCCACATGTCCGTGGAAAGTTGCAAGGTTTGTCTCCAGCCATATCTGAGATCATTTCTGTTTTAGTAGGGCTGGAGGGAGAGAGTGTCAGACGCCAAGGTAAGGATTGCCCTAGTACAGGTTTAAGGAAGAAGGTGTCATGGTGCTCAGCTTAAAGCTAAACTGGAAAACACATTGGACAATGGCAAACAGATTGTGTGGGTGCTAGTGTCTTTCCATAATGATTCCAGTTAAACTGAAATATAGAAAGTAGGTTTAAGAGTACTTAAATTTCAGAAAATCTAGACATAACTGATAAAACACCAGGATACTCTGAAAAAATATATATAATTACACAGATATCTAGATGCAAAGATACATAGGAAATTGATTTTTTCCCCAAACCTTGCTCCTTTTTATATATCCAGTTAACATTCTTAGCTCGTGAGTGAATGTTAAAGTGTTTCATTTTAACAACTTTGATGTTTCACGGCACAATGGAAGTGTAAATTAAACTCTAAGCTTTAAATAAAATAGTGCAAGATTCAGCAACACAGTGGAAGGGTTCGGGGAACCAGTGGCCTGGGAGTGGGTCCCATGCGCACCTCTCCTACCCCCCGGACACCACATCGCATTCTTGCTTTACTGGATCATACACAAGCGCTCACCTGGTAGCATTCGCTGGACTGACTACGTCTTTTCTTCCTTGGCACATGTCTGAATCCCTGTTAACTAAACCTGTTTCCTCATCAGGGGGACAGAAGAGGGTCCGTTCCTCCTCTGTTTTGTGTGGCTTCATGCAGACAGATGGCTGTCTCCACTGTAAAGTTCATGGTGGCGCATTTAGAATACCAGTGGCTCATGCTGGAGGAAGTGTATGCCTCTGACTATTAATTATAGGATTAACATTTTTAACCAGCCGCGTACTTTTCAATGTTCTATAAAACTGTTTTATAAATAGTGCCATAAAAAAATGTTTAAGTGCCATACATTCAAAGCAGAAAATTCTTTCTTCTTATTTGATATCTTGTCAGTGTATATTCTCTATGTGCTTAAAGGTTAACTGACCTGACAGTAAATTGCAAATCTGGAAATAAAAATGTGTGGTTTTCCTAGGCATTTTACCTTGGTAAAAAAGAAGTAGCTGCCTTATGGTCTTTGTTTGTACCATAGTGAATATATTTCAAAGGCATGTTGGAGTAGTCTATATTTATCTATTAGCTTTAAATGCAGGGACCAAATGTGAGACACTGAAAAGCCAGAACTGGAGAAACAGGCTGTTGGTGAGGGAGGCTGTAAGAGCAACAATTTACCTCCTCTTTGGAAACCGACAGTGCACAGCTTTAGAGAAGGCCCCGGAAGTAAGTGTCCACTTTGTCACACCTGACCCCACTGCCTGAAAAATCTGTGCCTGAGATCAGAGAGCAGTGCTGCCTGATCATTGGTAAATGAGAACTGCTGGATTATTAAGACATACTGGAAATGAAGAGGGACTGAAGTCAAGGGCAAGGACTGAGAAAGATAGTATTACCAAATACCAAAGGCTCAAGATCTCATTATTGAACCGGGGCCAGCTGAGGGTCCTAGTCTGCCTCTCTGCTCTCCACTATGAGCCCCCTGTGTAGTCCGGCAAGACACTCCTGCTCCACTGGTGGAAGAGGTGGCTTCCTCCCTGTTCTGCTGGCTGTAACTGTGACACTAGTGAGTTGAAGGCAAAGTTTTGGCAGCCTGTTTCTTTCCATGGGTTCTGGGGGAGAATCTGGGTTATTGCCTTTTGCCCTTGCCAGAGGCTGTCTGCATTGCTTGGCCCACGGGCCCTCCAGCCTTCCACAGAGCAAGTAATAATGGGCCTAAGTTTCCTTACATTGTATCTGTCAGATATACTCTTCCATACCCCTCTTTACATGTTAGGTCCCTTGGAATTACGTAGAGTCCACTGAGATAATTTAGGATGTTAGGTAGATCCTAAAGTCGGCTGAACTGACTCTTTAATTCTTGAACCTCTACTCACTGTTGCCGTGCGTGGATCCCAGGAATTAAAATGTGGCTTTCGGGGGGAGGACAGACTTGCCTGCCACAGACCACTTGATTTCACTCCTGGGATATATATGATCCTACAGCAGATGAGGGTTATAGGTCAACATCTGGTGCTCATAGCATTGAGGGTGTTAGTGGAAAATCTTGTGAGGAATTGTCAGGGTGGGGGGCAGATAGGACCTATGTAATGGTCCTTCAGGGACAGGTTGGTCTCGGCTCTCCCCAGAGTTCAGGAGCTCATGGAACCTGCTTGTTCCAGATGATTCTTGATTGAGACTCGGGAGCACCTTGAAATAGATTAACTGTCAACATCTTAGCCACATACTCCTCCACACTTCTCCAGAAGTGAGAGGAGCAAAAGAAAGACATCTACTAAGGTCAGGAAAGGGTATTTTTATTACCCCCCAAGGCCTCACATATCAGGTCTCTTATTTGTTTTCACTCAAAAATATAATCATGATATATCAGGTACAGGTTCAAATTCTCAATGTTTCCTGTGATCATAATGTATATCCAAAATGTGCCAATAAATTCAATAAAGATGAAAATATATTACATGATATATATAAAATCATGCACAAAGGCATGCACACTGCACATTTGTGCACACAGAACTCACATTCACACCCCTAAAACTAAACACTGTGCTTTTTATTCTTTAGGTACTCACTTTCTTGTCATTTTCTGTTCTGATTTCTCACTAAAATCCTATTTTTTCATTCATTTATATTGCAGAATAGTTTAGCAATATAGAAGAAGTTTAGCATAGAAGCAAAATCTTCTATGAACTTGTCTTTATAAACATATCATAAAAAAACTTT